>JBAIZL010000005.1:30738574-30796074 GCA_036971475.1 Prosapia bicincta
GATTGAAGTTTTGAAAATCGAGTCACTCTAAAACGCATCAAGAGAGGAGATTGAATATTGAAATGTTAGAAGTGGCAGAAAACTCTACTCAAACATATAGAAATATTCCTAACAGATATTTTCCTATAAATATTGTATTTTATTGACTACTCACGACCTGTATGGTATTTTACTTACCCTTAGATAATAGAAATCTAAATGGTTCAGTGTTTTCTTTTAATAGTAGGCTAAGTTAATTTTTGTTAAAAAAACAAATTTACCTTATACAGATATTTTATAGCTATATTTTAATGTAGGTCTCTTTTAAAAAAATAAAAACCTGGTCTTATATCCTTTGGGTATTTTGGAAGTAAATGTGCCTTTTTCAGAATTGTTCTTATTTTGGTAGAGTCTTATTAATTGATTCCATCTTCATTTACTAGCCACGAGTTTTTAACTTAAAACACTTATAAATATGTTACACTTGCCTATAGTAGCACTTACTTTTATAATTGTTGTGGACAGCTGTTTTGGAAGATGTGTCCAATTGTCAACTCAGACCGTAACTGAGCCAACAGTTACAGAGTTACGGCTTGAGTTGACAATGGGACATTTCTCCTGAAATGGCCTTCCTCAACAATTATTAAAGTAAGTGCTACTTTAAGACATTTAAAAGAGTTTTTATTTATTAAATATATCTACATCAAGAGATAAACTTTTTTAAAAGGTAAATCAATGATATCTGTTTATCTACAGCTACAAAAATTCCATTTCCTGTGTTACATAAATATTTTTTTAATGTAAAAACCCAAGTCTATCCTAACTCGATATCTTGTAATTTTATTTGAACATCATATGGGACATCTAAATAAATTAGAAATTTGGCAATTGCATATAATGCTGTAATATGTATTTTTAAATTTTCGACATCTGTATCCTACTGAAGTTCGAAAAAACCAAATAGAATACTGGATAATATTGGGATGATATAAAATGGCAATTTCACTACATTTATTATATTTGGTTACTTGTTATTCAACAGTTGTTCGTTACCATAGCAACGGGCAGACTGTATAGGGTTATGGTTGTAAACTTGTGTATTTAGCTCCGGTTTAGGCAAATGCCAGTTAGCATCTAACCCAAATTATACTTTCAAATTTATCATACCTAAAAAATATTTTAAATTTTCTAAGGATATAAAAACTACTGAAAAAAGTTTTATTATTTTTAAAAAATCTCTATATACATCTTGAAATTTTTCAATATTACATAAAATCTAATGCACTGTTTTATAAAGAAGCAATTACTTTACAAGTTTTATGTGTGGTTATGTTTTTATTTTTTAAAAAATTAATCAATTGTTTATAGTTTGTGAGACAATTACTCCATTCTTGTGTAGAATGTATGTTTAAGTAACTAAGTAAGCATTGCCAAGTTATATGAAGACAAGAAATATATACAACTCACAATTATACAAACTTTAATTTATAAACTTCAATTACATTAGGTCTTTTTTAAAACACTCAGCATTTCGAATTTCTTTCCGAAATTCCTTTTCAAGAGCTCAATTTTAATTAATCAATTACACAACATAACTTACTATTTATAAAATATTTATATAAAATATAATACAAATCTTTAATAATAGATTTTGTTGTGATAGAAAAACTTTTGACTTGTAAATGGATATTTATTAAGAGTTTTTTTAATTTGTTGATTTTTATTATGTTTTATATAATGTTATGTATTTTATAAATACTAAGTTATGTTGTATAATTGTTTAATTAAAATTGAGCTCTTGAAAAGGAATTTCGGAAAGAAATTCGAAACGTTGAATGTTTTAGAAAAGTAAAATTATCTGTGATCTGTCATTAGCCTATATAATAAAATTAATAGTTATTAACAGAAATTAAATAAAAAGACATAATGTCATCACCTTCAGTGATGGTATCACAAACCAAACTGGCCAAATTTACAACTACGGCTACTAATGTATTTACATTGAACAACATATGATAGCTACAAATATTCAAATGATATATAAAAGTGATGCTATCTTCAGTTTTGTTTGTGATAGTATCCCTGAAGATGATGACATGATGTCATTGAAACAAGTTTGAGATTAGAGTTTTTATGATTGTGAGTTGTACATATTTCTTGTGTTTATAGCTTCAACTCACAAGCCAGCTCGAATATTGTTTAAAAGTTTTATAAGTTTTTATGCACGCCTTAGGACTTGTTCCTAAATAATTTTTGCAGGAATACTACTAAATAATAACTTTGGAATTTGTTATTCAAAATATTTTTCTATATAACTTTATTTTCACTTCCTTAGTTCACAACTTGGCAGTTTACACAAAAACAAAAGAATACATGAAATATTATTCACTTTCATTAGATGAATTGTTCCTGGTTCTCAAATGTCTTTCCAAAGCCAATTATGGGAAACTTAAAATCTTCTTTTAATATAGAGAATCGAAGCAAGCCACCAAGCCTTATCAAATACTGGAACAAACACTGACATAATTTCTTCAAAGTAAGTAGATCTATGAATATTTACCCACTTAATGGAAAAGTTTCAGTCACTATACTATCTTCTGAATCACATTAAACAAATTTTTGGATGCAAAATAAATTTTAATATTTTGTATTAAATTCCTTCTATTAGATCACACTCTCCTGACACACACACACACACACACATATATATATATATATATATATATCACTCGGCAATGGCCAAGTGACCGAAAGGTGCCTCATCACATAAGGTAAAATTATTACACTTAGTAGTGGAAAAAACTACTTACAAGTAATAATAATAACTTCATAAAGTCAGTGCAACGGAAAAATAATGGACAACGTGAAATATCACGATATATATATATATATACTGTATTTGTACAAATTTTCAATCGTTAATAAAATCCAATCAATTTTTATTAATCCAATCAAGTTCAAATACATTTTTTTAAGCCTATAGTGGATGAAAATTGATTTTAATACAGTTTTTCAAATACTTTTCAATAACTAAATTTCACTACTTTTTAATAACTATTCATTACTAATATTTATTTAATAATTAAATTATAAAATTTGTGGGGTCTACCCAGATCCAAACTGAGAATATTCATGTTCAAAGTATAGCACGCCTTGGCACTGCACCAACTTTCCAATACCTAGAAATATATTTCTCAAGGATGTATATGAATTTTTTCCCCCATCTGGTTGTCGTCAAAACCTTTATTGTACAACCTTAAACGGTAGCCATGGTTACCACACAATATCATAAAAAGTACTCTGGTGACTAAAATAATATTTTTCCTTGTTAACCTCAGAAGGAATTTACTTGAAATTTTTTAAAAACATTACTTGTTTTTAGAGAGAAGAAATAAATTTATAACTACATAGAAATATTGTACATATGAATATAGTGAAATTATGATCTAGGAAATATATGAACTTTCGTTGCACTTATAATTATCCCTCAACCTTGACCCTCTGTTGAGATAAGTTGGTTCTTCAGTTTATACATGGAAACAAATTTGGTGTTAACACGGTCTTGTGTCACATTACCCACATTTAGTAAGGTCATTGTTAATTTATGTAAAATTATAAACGTTCACCAAAAAGTTTTACTCTAAAGCTTTAACTTAGCTCACAATGTAAATGTTATATGAAAATTTAAAATTTTGAAACTGAATAAAACATTATTAAAGTAAAAAAAAGTGCCAGCGTTCCCAGTTTTGAGACAAACACCATTCTGTCTAAACTCCTACACTTCAGAATGGTTGCTTCAGCATGTTTAATGGAAACTCTGTATGTTGTAGTTATGTTTTTATTTCTATTTGCTATTTTCCATCAATTTGTTCACTTTTGTGCCATAAAAGTTGAGTTTGCAGTTTTTGTGATCTTTATTGTAGTAAATGCTCAAATTTAATTTAGATATGAATATTAACTTATTACGGATATTAACTGGATATTAATTTAAATATTTATGTAACTATTTTTTTGTCTAAAAGCAAACACTTGTTTGAATTATTTACAATTTAAATCTCTATTTATTAAATTCCTTCTATTAGCTCACACTCTCCTGATGTATATCTTGTTCAAATTTGCAATAATTAATAAAATATGTTTTTTTACTCATCCAATCAAGTTCAAATACATTTCTTTTAATCTATAGTGGATGACAATTGATGTTATTATAGTTTTTCCAAATAATTATTCAATAATTAAATTATAAAAATGTTGGGGGAGTTAGGTTCGAACTGAGTATATTTATATTCAAAGTCCAGTCCTTTGCACTATGCCAACTTTCCACTATGCCAGTCGGCACTATGCCAACTTTCCACTATGCCAGTCGGCACTATGCCAACTTTCCACTACTCCAGTCGGCCAACTTTCCGATAGCGGGAAATATATAAAAAGATATACATGAATTTTTCTTTTTCCATCATCTGGTTGTCGTCATAACCTCCATTGTACAACCTTAAATTGTTGTCATGGTTACCACACAATATCATAAATAATGCTCTGAGATTAAAAATGAATGAATGGAAAGAAATAAATAAACCAACTAGAACCTATTGAACCTAACGGTATTCACAAATGAACAATGGGAACGGAAAGCGAAAAAGAACTACAACAAAATGAGAGCGACGAAAAAAAGAAAACATATAAATATTAACAAACAAAAAATAATAGTCCAATACCATAAGTAGGAAGGAAAATGAAAAATTTCAAGGGAATCTGCTTTTCATTTGGCCACCTAACATTGTTATTTGAACATATGGATATACATATTTATATTAATTATAATTATAAAATGAAAAGAAACTAAAAAAAAAATTCTCTTTGTTTAGTTTAGTGGCAATTGACTTGATTTATTTTTAGTTTACTTGTTTGTAATTAGACTACATTTAAAAAAAAAAATGTATTTTACTGAAATTGTGAAATGTTTTGCAAAAAGTGTTTTTGAAATTACTGTTCTGAACTTAAGATAATTTGATTCTGAAACAAGATAATTAACTAAGAAAACTGTATTCATTTATTCCAAATACATTACATGGTATCTATTGGGATACTTTGAGTCTAGATTGTAGATGAACTTCAATTGGTTAAACCATACAAATATGTCTGAATGGTATCTGAAATTGGATTTGGCCCCATATTTGAGTAAAGAGAGGTTTTTGTGTCTTTTAGTTTTATGTTGTAAAAGACTCCATGCTTTCAGACATAGTGTTAAAAGTTACACTTAATTCTTGAATAAATTTAGGACAAGAAAGAGAATTTATTTCTGCTCAATTGAGAGTGGTTCAGTTTTTGTATTTTATAAAAAGCCTAGGTCTGTCATTTATTCTTCATCAAAATAAATTTGCACAATGTCCAGCATTAGCAGCATCTTTTAATTAGAATGTGTTTCGTATTGAAGCTATTAACTGTGGGGCAGAACAGAAGGAATATTAGGATAACAAAAATAAAAGACATACAAAACTCACAAATTATTCATTTATTAATTCAGACGTGTTTCAATGACAAAGTCATCATCATCAGTGAGTGTTGCTACTACAAACTCTAACTTACACAGTTGTAAGTTAGAGTTTGTAGTAGCAACACTTACTGATGATGAAGACTTTGTCATTAAAATGTGTCTGAGTTAATAAATGATTAACTTGATTAAATGATTAATTTGTGAGTTTTTTGTACGTCTTTTATTTGTATTAACATAACTTCACAAGCTAAGCTCAAAGAATAGTTGTATGAAAATTAGAATATTTAACAGAATATCTAAATCTTAGCTATTATCACAGATATTTTTTGTTTGTTTAATGACGTAAAGTATATAATTTAAATAAATAAAACCTATATACCACAAATAACTTTTTCATTTATTTACCTTATGTACACTTCAATTGCATAACAATCATCCTCAGAAGTAATTTACAAATCAAACTAGTTCTGAGGCATTTAAAAGGTAGTACAAATTTACCACAAATGTATTTTTTTGTAAATTACCTATCAGGATGACTGCTATGCAATTTAAGTGTACATAAGGTATTAAATAAATGAAAAAGTTATTTGCAGTATATAGGTTTTATTTATTTAAATTAAACACTACGACACAATTGTTTTATACAGTTATATGTACGGTATTGTATAAACCTTTATTTGTAAACCAATAATGTGTAAACATTATTTGTAATAATTTACTTTGACATATATGTAAACAAATATTTTCATCATTAGTACTGAACTTAAATAATTTTTATTCCAGTTTAATATGTGACAGTTTAAATCTATTCGTTTAATCAGACTAATTATCTTGATTTCACTGATTAATATATAAGTAATTATTTAAAGAGCTGAGTGAAAACTATTTAGAAACTGACCCATTTCGAAACTGTTGTTTCATTGAGTAGCAGGTAGGCGTTGTCAGTCCTATTGCCCTGACTTTACATCTTCTGATTTATTCCTTTTCACTCGTCTAAAGAAGCATCTTTGCAGAAAAAAATTTACACCCATATCGAACATGGTCTACAAATGGTCAAAAAGAACTGGCAGGAGTAGTTCAACAAGGGGATATTCTTGAATTTTGTAGTCCATTATGTTCAATGAATCTTAATTAATCACTTAAACAATAGTTTATGACTATCCGAACTTTAAATTTTGTTAAAACTTACTGAGACAGAACGTTTTTGATCGCTATGTGACGATCTTCATCAGTGTCTTCTGCTTGGAGATGTCGGGTCAAGCAGTGACGGTTTTAAAAGCAGGATTTCGATAGTATCAAAGAGTATGTGGGATTTGTATTGTGTTTGTTCGTTTAATATGTTTGTACTTTGTGTTTTTGTGTGTCTGTAAATTTCATATTGTTCTAGTGTGTTGTGATGTGGTCCTTTTTTGTTGATGTGTAGGATTTCTAGGTTATGGTAAATGTCTGTGTATTTGTGTCCTGTTTCTTTTATGTGATTGTAAAATGTTGAGTTGGTGTTCTGTTAATGTTCCTCGACGTTTTGTTTAAAGCTGCGACCTGTTCGTCCAATGTAGAATTTGGTACATTTGTAGCAGTTTAGTGTGTATATGCCTGGTGCTTGTAGTTTATCTTTGTTGTTGGTGCCATGTTATATTTTGTATTGTAACTTGTTATTAGTTTTATACGCTATTTTTTATTCTGTTTTTTTGAAATTTGTTAGCTATTGTGTTTGTTGTTTTGTGTATATATGGTAATGTGATGTATTTGTTTTCCCTGTCTGTAGTGTTAATTTTAGTGTTTTTTTGTATATTGTACCATAGTTTGTCTATTATTGTGGTGTTATATCCATTTGTGTATGCTAAATATTTAATTGTGTCTAGTTCTTTGTTTATGTTTTCTGTGGTCATTGGAACTTCTTTAAGCCTATGGAGCATAGATCTGAAGTCATCGTGTTTGTGTTGGCTAGGTTGGTTTGAGGTGTTGGTGTCGGGAGTTGCCTCTGTATAGTGTTATGATATCATCGACGTATCTGTGTCAGTAAATGATTTTGTGTGCGTGTATTGTTTGTGAGTATCTTGGTGTTTTCTATGTGTTGTAGAAACATTTCGCTTAGGACACTACTGATAGGACTTCCCACGGGTAGGCCATCTGGTTGTGAATAGAAGTTTGAGTTGTGGGTGAAATAGTTTTGTTTGGTGATGGTTTGGAGGATGTTTATGATTTTGGTAACGTGGGTTTTAGGTATGTTGTTCTGTATTAATTGGGTTTCTAGGATGTTGAGGTGTCGGATACGGGTATGTTGTATTATCAGGAAAAACAAAAAATACCACCTAAAAGAAATCCACCCTAAAGCACCTACCCTCCGCACCCTCCCTAACGTTCACAAACCCAATGCCCCCATCCGAAACATCATCAACTACCAGAATGCCCCTGCACATAAACTAGCAAAATACAAGGACAAAATAATCAGACAATCCATAAACCTGAACACAGAAACACAAATAAAAAATAGAACAAACGTCATAAATAAAATAAAAGACATAAACATACCACACAATTCAACACTACTCTCACTCGACATAAGAAATATGTACACCAACATACCCGTATCCGAAACGCTCAACATCCTAGAAACCCAATTAATACAGAACAACATACCTAAAACCCATGTTACCGAAATCATAAACATCCTTCAAACCACCACCAAACAAAACTATTTCACCCACAACTCAAACTTCTATTCACAATCAGATGGCCTACACATGGGAAGTCCTATCAGTAGTGTCCTAAGCGAAATGTTTCTACAACACATAGAAAACACCAAGATACTCACAAACAATACACACGCACACAAGATCATTTACTGACACAGATACGTCGATGATATCATAATACTATACAGAGGTAACTCCCGACAATGCAAAAAACTCCTCACCCAAACTAATAAAATACACCAAAAACTTCACTTCACTTCAGAGATTGAAACCAACCGATCCCTAAACTTCCTCGACCTATCCATAACAAAAAGTCACACACAAAAACACAGCATTAACATTTACAGGAAACCCATAATGACAGACACACTTATCCACAATACCTCAAACCACCCTATCCAACACAAACATGATGCCTTCAGATCTGTGCTCCATAGACTTAAAGAAGTCCCAATGACCACATAAAACATAAACAAAGAACTAGACACAATTAAATATTTAGCATACACAAATGGATACAACACCACAATAATAGACGAACTATGGTACAAAATACAAAAAAAAACACTAAAATTAACACTACAGACAGGGATAACAAATACATCACATTACCATACATAAGCAAAACAACAAACAAAATAGCCCGCAAATTTAAAAAAACAGGATAAAAAATAGCATACAAACCTAATAACAACAAGTTACAATACAAAATACAACACAACACCAACAACAAAGATAAACTACAAGCACCAGGCATATACACACTAAACTGCGACAAATGTAACAAATTCTACATTATACAAACAAGTCGCAACTTTAAACAAAGAGTCGAGGAACACAAACAGAACACCAACTCAACAATTTACAATCACATAAAAGAAACAGGACACAAATACACAGACATTTACCATAACCTAGAAATCCTACACATCAATATAAAAGGACCACATCTCAACATACTAGAACAATATGAAATTTACAGACACACAAAAACACAAAGTAAAACATATTAAACGAACAAACACAATACAAATCACACATACTCTTTGATACTAACGAAAACGTGCCTTTAAAACCGTCATCGCTTGACCCGACATCTTCAAGCAGAAGACACTGATGAAGATCGCCACATAGCAATAGAAAACGTTCTGTCTCAGTAAGTTTTTACAAAATTTTAAGTTTGGATAGTCATAAACGTTTAAGTGATTAGTTAAGGGCATATTATGGTGAAAAATAGTTATATACCTACGTAATATTCTATATGTTTCATAAATAAACTTACATTTTTGATTCATAATATTTGTCATAACCTTACTTTTAAATACACCTTGTACCTTTCATAAAAAAACTTCATCTTCTGTTACAGAAATTTTCCAATAGATATAAACCATAGCTATGGGTAAAGCCATAGGATTTAGGGGCTGTTTCTTGTATAACTTATAAAAATTCTAAGAAATATAAATTTATTTGAAAACAAATATATATTTTGCAGTTTTTGTGTTGTACATATTGAGGTTTTTGTGTTGTACATCTTGAGATTTTTGTGTTGTACATATTGAGGTTTTTGTGTTGTACATCTTGAGATTTTTATGTCGTACATCTTGAGGTTTTTGTGTTGTACATCTTGAGGTTTTTGTGTTGTACATCTTGAGGTTTTTGTGTTGTACATCTTGAGGTTTTTGTGTTGTACATCTTGAGGTTTTTGTGTTGTACATCTTGAGGTTTTTGTATTGTACATCTTGAGGTTTTTGTGTTGTACATCTTGAGGTTTTTGTGTTGTACATTTTGAGGTTTTTGTGTTGTACATCTTGAGGTTTTTGTATTGTACATCTTGAGGTTTTTGTGTTGTACATCTTGAGGTTTTTGTGTTGTACATCTTTAGGTTTTTGTGTTGTACATCTTGAGGTTTTTGTGTTGTACATCTTGAGGTTTTTGTGTTGTACATCTTGAGGTTTTTGTGTTGTACATCTTGAGGTTTTTATAAAAATTACACACTTGATGCTGAATAATCGGTAAGTAGAGGTTTTTTTGCCAAGATAAACAAAACAAGTTTAATAAATATATACAATTATTAAATCAAGTTTCATTGAAATTCATAAACTCAAGGAACTTTTATCAAATACAGTAATTAATTAAAACAAATATGGATGTATCAATTTAAACTTAAAATATTTTAAAGTTTTGTTTTGTATTTGGGGACCAATGCAATTCCCCAGGGAAGTGGTCAGTGGCAGCTTTTATTAAATAATAACTCATGCTAACAATAAATTTGTAATATTTTGAGTTGGTCTACCATAACTGTCAAGGGGGCTGAGTTGCCTGCTCAGTCTATATACAAAAAAGAGTGCAAGAAGCTACTAATTTGACAATTAACACATATTTGACAGATATGTTATTTTATAACAAATATTGACAAGTTGGGAACAACTTTTCTGGTCTTTTTCATTAAAGTTTGTAAATTTTATAACTATTTTTCAAACATAATAAACTATATACTAAAATCAAATAACAATGGTCAAAATGATACGAAATAGTCTTGTATGTTTTTTAGTTTACTCAGAAAAATTACTGATTTTTAAAGAAATGTAAGAAAAATGGTAACATTATAACACTTACTCTCAAGTGTTATACAGAGTAACTTTCCTCTCTATATCTTTACACTTGTAAATATATGCACATCACTATGGAAACCTTTATAAATAAGGTAGTAATTACAAAACATCACTAAAATAAACTTTTTGTAATGTTTTATAAATGGCAAAATTTGTTTATAAGTAAGGACATATCAGACAACTAACTAAATAAGCTTCAAGTTAGGAATGATGATTTGCTATGATTTGGATTTCTTTTTTTTTGCTAAAAATTAACAATGACTTGAAGAATATTATGTATGGACATGTATGTCATTGTATGGGCATAGTATGTGTCAACTGCTCTAAAGTTACTGACAACTCTTTTATTGGTAATGAAGTTTTAGTATTTCAATTTCAATTTGCGATATAACTTTTATTAAAAATAAATAAAATCTTTTAACCACATGAACTTTTTTATTTAAATCCTGATGTAGATTTCATTCTCCCAGATCCAAACCCCCTCCTCCATATGTAAGATAGTAAACAACATCTGATAGCACACACTTGAACGCGGACAGCCCTTTCTTTTCCCTAACATCAGTAGGAACAAGAATTAAACTTTTAACGGGTTAATGGTTAAAAACCGCAGTGTTTTTGTCTCCCATACTGGTTTCTACTTACTACCTCACTATGTTTACCTCACCAATGGAGGTGATTGATAATATCAATTATAATCAACTTAAATATGAACACCATAGGATGATAAGAATTCACTGCCAGCTTAAGCAGAAGGTTCTAAAAGGACTGTAGGAGGTTCATTTCACTTCCTAATTAATGGAGTAAGGAGTGAAAAAGAAAACAAAAACTTTCTTACATATACATAACATATCTGTCATCCCGTAATTGATTTTACAGATCACGATTTATTTTCCTCAAATGATTCTTAAAAAGATTTTCTACACAAGCTTTAGATTCCTTTAGGAATCGGCTCCCCTTCTGTCCATTAGTTCGAATTAATCATAAGTTAATTTACTAAAAAAAATTCAATTTCATATCTGATAATTGAGTTTGTTATTTATGAAAGATGAGGGAGAATAATCTTTAGTGCAATATTAGTATGATGAAGTGAGCAAAAACTAATATATTACTGCATGTAGTAAATTATCATTTTAATAGCCTTTTGCGGATAAAAATTAAAATCACCACTCACTAATTTAATAATAATAAAATTGAAAGCTGTGAAAGTAAAATTTTCAGTAAAGCGTTTTTGGTAGAAGTTGATTAACAGAGTCTAGTTATGTGGTATACATTCAAACATTACTAACCTGTTTGTTTTATAGGTGGCCTGAAGTCGTATGCCTCTTGGTGTGCACCTTGCTAATTATTCAACAACCTATTTCCTGTGAAAATACATCAAGGTAACTGTAATAATTATACAATAATTTTAAAAATATTGGTAAGATATTTGAAACATTACTTTACAAACAAGGCTTTTCCCTAATTAAATATATTTACTGGGAATAATAATGACTCAATATGAAGTAAAATATTTTTAAAATTTATTCCAGTTCCCTTAAATAAAAATAAACACTTACACTTTTTAAAAAATGTTTTAACTTGCCTATAGTAGCACTTACTTTGTTTGTTGAGGACGGCCGTTTCGGGAGATGTGTCCCTTTGTCAACTCAGACCGTAACTCGAGGTCGAGATGAGTTACGGTCTGAATTGACAAAGGGACACATCTCCCGAAACGGCCGTCCTCAACAAGCAAAGTAAGTGCTACTATAGGCAAGTTAAAACATTTTTTAAAAAGTGTAAGTGATTACTAGTAGCTCACGCGAAGATGGAATCAACAAATGAAAAAATAAACATTTATTCAATTCCTTCTATTAATTAGCTCACACTGCCCTTATATACAGGGTGTTTCAGGAGAATCTGCCATACTGCACAAGCTTATTTCTCTCACCAAAATAATGAAAAAAGTTCATATAAATATGGATCCGGAAATGCTTTATTGGCGAGTTATACAGGGTCATAGATTTCACTTGAGATTCAGCTCCCTCAGTGAAATTGACTCACACTAAAATTTTTAGGGCTTTAATTGAGTTTGTTAATTAGATAAGTTTTATGTAAAATGAGGTGAAAAATCGTATAAAATCTGTCCCAGAACTCCATCTCCAATAGCTTAGGAGACAATTTGGGTAAAGTAAATAAGGTTAGAGTCCAAACACACACTTTTTTGCATCTGGACTACAATAACTCTGTTAAATTGCCTATAAACAAAGAAAAATATTTCTGCGCCATTTCTAAGCCATATAAAAGACCATTTCTCGGCCTATGTTTATATGAACTTTTTTTATTTTCTTATTGAGAGGAATAAGGTTGTGCAGTATGGCAGATTTCCCCTGAAACACCCTGTATATCTTGTACAAATTTTCAATCTTTATTAAAATATGTTTTTATTTATATTTTTAAAGGATTAATTTTATTCATTGGAAAACTTGAGGAGAAAAGCCTGATGAATTATTAAAACCCGAGGAATCAAACTATGTGATAAATCTTAAATGCTGGAAAAACTAACCTTGCACTACTTTTTGCGTACAACTAGTTTTAGTCCTAAAACCTTTTCATACTATTTAGTACATTTCCATTTCTTGGATGTGTTATCCATAAACTGTACCTGAAGCCTTTCTAAATTTTCAAATGTTTCAAGCTTTTTTATAAAATAAGTTTACAACAATCCTTTCCAAAATGTAGTAGCAGTAGATTGTACTTCTTGGACTTTTATTGGATAGAGAAGGTTTGCAACTAGAAAGCAACTCTAATTAGTTACATTGCAGAGAATTCATAATATTGTCAACTTTATAGTACCTAAAACTAAATTTCTGATTTCTATTCCTCCTAAACATAAATAAATTGTATTTAAAGTTGCTTGTTGTAACCATCTTGAATTCACTAACTAAGCCGTAAGTTATTATCGCATAACTATGTGAATACTTCAGAACTTACTCATTGATATGTTTTGAAACAATCTTTCCTTTTATAAAGCAAATCGTCTGTTGCACAGAGAAACTGTGGCATAGACGATAGCTTTATAAATGAAACAATTGTTTCGAAATACGTTAGCAAGTAAGTTCTAAAGTATTCACTCAGTTATGCAATAATTACTTATAGTAAATTGTATTTATTTGAAGGTTTGATTGACTGGAAAAATCAAAGAGAAAATACTAATTATTAAACTGCTAGCTATCAAACATTGTGATAAATTAGTGTAAAACTTTAATGCAATGTTTGTCAGTGAGTGACAAAAACCATTTAGGAGTGCATGATTAAAAAAACTAGTAGTTGTAACTGGAAATAAGAAGGGATTTCAAATTAATTCAGTTGAGAATAAATTTCTTTCTAGTTAAATTAGTGGGAAATAGTTTTAAAAATGAAATGAAACACATCTTTAACTGGAGATAAAGAAAATTTTGTATTGGACCTAGTAAATTAAATATAGCTTGCAGTTTAGTTTTACATTTTGATGTTTTATAAAAAATTATTATTGACATCACTTGGGAAAAAACTACTACTTACTGATCTTTTTCAGTATACATGTTTTGCACTAAGTCAGTGGATTGTTCAATGCTCTGAGTCACGGATAAGACTGTTGCTCAAGTGTGTTGTGTTAGAGTAAGTGTATGGTGTATTGGTGTTCTGTGGTGTGTTACCTCTTAAAGCTTCACACACTACAAAGAGAAGCCAATTTGATGTTAGCCATATTATTTGATTTCATGCTTCACTTGTAATTCTAGTTTTACACTAAAACACTTAAACTTATATTGATATAACATAAATAAATAAAACCTCTATACCACAAATGACTTTTTTCTTTTATTTAAAACCTTATGTATATTTCAATTGCATAGCAATCATCCTCAGAGGTAATTTACAATAAAAATACATTACGCCACAGTTATTTTATACAGTTATTATATTGATATGTTACACTTGCAGATAGTAGCACTTATGTTTTTGATGATTGGTGATGGCCATGTCGGGAGATTCACTTAATATTCCTATCCTACCCCACCCAAACCTAAAATGACCAAGAGGTCAATTTAGGTCTGAGTTGACAATGGGAAACATCTTCCGAAAAGCCTGTCCTTAATCAACAAATATATAATTGCTACTATAGGCAATTGTAACATATCAAGATATGTTCAAGTGTTTTAGTGATGTTAGCTGTTCCTGCAAAATCTTTAAGGAAAACTCCAGTCTCTCTTCTGTGTATTAAACATTGAGAGATGTTTAATAAATATCTCTTTGCACAAAAGAGTGCAAAGGGATTGTGTTATCTCTCATAAAATCAAAATAAAATTCACATGATAACTCAATCTAATTTTTTAGACAGTATCTTAAAAATATATTTAGTGTATTTGTTTCCAACAAATGTGTTTGCCTTTTTGAATTCTGGTAACATTTTCCAATGAAAGAGATTATGTCTTTATTAGTATAAACAAAAATGTCTATCTTTAAGTAATTTTTTTAATTATGATTTATAGTAAGTATATGGCACCACTCTTAAAAGGAATTTTGTTTTTTATTTAATTAACATACATTTATTTCTATTGACATCACTTGGCAAAAAAACAAATACTTTCTGATATTTTTCAGCACTTCCATTTCGCACTAGTTCAATGCTGTGTCACGAACAAGGCTGTTGTTCAGGGGCGTTGTATTATTGTGAGTATGTGGTATATTGGTGTTCCAACAACACATCAGAGAATACCAATACGGCACAGAGTCACAATAACACAACGCCCCTGAGCAATAGTCTTGTTTGTGACTCACATCATTGAATAATGCACTGACATAGTGAGAAACACGTCTGCTGAAAAATATCAGTAAATAGTGGTTTTTATGCCAAGCGATTTCAATAGGAATAATTTAAAATACCTCAAGATGTATAACACAAAAACTGCAAACATACATTTGCCCACTTATACATTTGAATATTATTTATTGACAAAGTAATTTTTTTGTTTAAATAGAGAAGATGTTCATGAAGATCAACATTACCATAATCAAGACATCAACATCTTTAATATCACCAACCTCAATTATCAACAACATATTCACCACCTTTAATCTTCAATACATCTTTACCACCACATACAGTTTCATTGACCTAAATATTAGGTAAGTTTATACATAATCTTTTAAAATTTTAAGCACAAATTTCTTTTGGTGTGAATCACAGCTTCTAAAATTTCCATTATTTTGAAACATACATGTTTTAGGGGAGATTCAAATCTAAACTTATATTGCTAAATGAATATATTTGCTCCTCCCACATCTCTATTAGACATTATTAGGAATAATGTACTATTTGGAGAAATGTGTATGTGTGTGTTGGTGCATAGATCTGTGTGTTGGTGCATAGATCTGTGTGTGAGAGCGTGTGTGTGCAGCTACCCAATGTGATACTTATACGTATGTGTCTTATATTTGTTGATTTCATCTTCAAATGAGCTACTAGTTTTCAACTAAAAACACTGTAAATTGTTACACTTGTCTATATTAGCACTTACTTTACATTGTTGAGGAAGACCATTTCGGGAGACATGCCCCATTGTCAACTTAGACCGTAACTGATCTCAAGGTTTTTGTAGGTTAGGGTGGGGATGTGGGTGTATTTTGGTGAGTATTAGGAGTTATGATGTCGAAAAGTTATAGCTCTCATACACTTTTCGACATCACAACTTCTAATACTCACCGAAATACACCCACATCTCCACCCTAATATCCCACCCCACCCTAACCTACAAAAACCTTGAGATCAGTTACAATCTGAGTTGACAATGGGACATGTCTCCCGAAACAGCCGTCCTCAACAATGTAAAGTAAGTGCTAATATAGACAAGTGTAACAATTTACAAGTGTTTTTAGTTATATTTATCTATTTTGTATATTATTGTATATATTCATAATATTCATATATATATATATATATATATATATATATATATATATATATATATATATATATATATATATAAGACTGACAAACTTACCTAATGGCAATAGTCTAAAACTGCAATCTCTTGGAAATAAATAAATAGACACATATAAAAACTTATCGCATTATTGAAATATTTCAATCACACAATGATCTTTGTCAACCAAAAAAGAGAAGAGCTTCAATTGTTTAATATTCCTGATGATGTTGGTACTGTTAGCCAACGAAAAGCTTTGAATTGTAAATTCAATTATAATTCTTGTATTTGTATTTTGACTTATGTTCTTTATTAATACACAAGAATACATATTACGATATATACATATATATATATATATATATATATATATATATATATATATATATATATATATATATATATAGATTTTTTGGACTAGGAGACTGACAGACTTACCTTGGTAAGAGTCCACTCTGTAGTCTTGAAATAGAAACACATAAAAGCACTTAAACAATGATATATTTCAACCACACAGTGGTCTTTGTCAATCGAAGAGAAAACACAAAATGAATTATTTTATTTCATTCTCTCATATTTCTTTTTGTGTTTTCTCTTCGATTGACAAAGACCACTGTGTGGTTGAAATATATCATTGTTTAAGTGCTTTTATGTGTTTCTATTTCAAGACTACAGAGTGGACTCTTACCAAGGTAAGTCTGTCAGTCTCCTAGTCCAAAAAATCTAAATAATCTTTACCAACCAAAACTAACCTATAAATATATATATATATTTATATATTTTCGTACTTGCATTATTTTGTATATTTCTGTTTAATTTATTACCTGGTAAGAATAGGTTGATTATTATTATTTAAATTTATTTATGGGCTCATGCACATTATACTAATTTGGGATAGCTCTTTTACCTTTCTTCATATTTTTAGCTATTTCGAGATAACTGCCTTTACATCAACAGACGACTAATATATTACAACTCTTCTACCTCTTACCCTTCCAACTAATCTCTTACTCTGTCAACAATAAATGCTTTCTTTAGTTTCCCTAATACTTACCAGTCATGTCAGCCAATGGGAGTAATCTAAGATGCCAATTCAATCTAATAACCACAATCTGTAAACTTACATCTTCTAGGAAAATAAATTCCTAGATTCGTATAAAAACCAAGAACCCTAGTGCTTACCCCCACTAACGTAGTACTCAGGAAGGGGGAGAGTGGAGTTTGTGTTGTTTTGGACGTGTTTTATAATTGAAAAGCTTTTTATTAATGAATCTGTGAAATTGTGTCTTATTAACTCAAACAAAAATATTAACTGGTAATTGGAAACTTATATTTTTTTCCATGACTTGTTTCACACTTGTTTCAAATTATAGGATATTTAAAAACAACCCTTAACATTTTTTATAAAAAGAGCTTTAAAGAAAAACAAGAACATTAGAAGAGCAATAAACTCTTTCCTAAAAGAAGGGTTATTTTCCTTAACTACATAAAATTGGGATTTATTAAAATTGTCATTTTTAAAAGAGAGTAGAAGTCTGAGATTATACTTTTGGAGATTATACTCATGCTGCCTTGGAATTTGTGTGTCCAATGGTATTGTTAATTCCATGACCTGCACACTTCAAATCTATACAAAGAGCTGTAATGGCTAGGACCAGAGAGAATTAACAGTACTCGTTTCTTATGTCTGTAACTTTCCTAAATACTTGAAAACGTTTTCATTACTTGAAAGATCCTATCTGTTCATGTGGCAGTGTACACTGCAATACATTTAGGTCAAACTTTAGGCTTCCTGGAGATCATTGGTTTCAAATAACTGAAAATGGCAGCCCTCCTGAAAAAATAGCAGCAGTCAACCAACTTTGCTGTACAGACAAACCCTGAGTGTTTTTCATTGAGAGTTCATTTTCCTTTAACACCAGGCATCTGATCCTTTCCACCTCTGACTTTTCCCTAAGTTTTCTCAAACCTAACCTTCTCAGTGTATACTCGCAAATAACCTGTCTGCAAAAAGAACCTGATGCCAAAGGTATGATATCACTATACAACAAAGAGTTATCAGAAGAATGAAAGACTTGACACCTTGTTACTGCACTAGACCAAGATTTTTTAAAATGCAGTTGCTTCTGTCTCCAAAAAAGAAACGTTTTTCCAAGATCCAGCAACACTACGTAGATTTCTCTTTTATATTTACAAACATTCATATGCGTTTATCCTTTATATATCCAGTAACTACCATTATTGAACTTTTTTGAATACTAGGATGAAATAAGTTACAATAAAAACCTCTCTTTGTCACGTTCAGGACCAGAAGTTGTGAAATTAACATGTAGTTGTGGGTAAACATAGGAAATAAATATGTAAATAGCTATGTAATGTAGTTAATGTTGTACTTACATGCCTTATGTCAGTTGAAAAACTCAACAGCACTATCACATAACACTATAAAACACTAGTAGCCTGCATTATAGTTCGTAATTACAAATACAGTATGATACTCTATTTTCATAAAACATAAAAAAAACATATCACAGTACCTAGTTAGAACAATAACACTAGCAAGAAAAATACAATATATTAAATCTATTTACGTTTTAGTTTTAAAAAATGTCCGTTATTATCTTTTCTACTAAAGAATTCTTTTCTTTTTGTATTGCAAGCTGCAGCATTTGTTTTAATATCATCAATTTTGTCAGTGCTGTTTCTTGTCTCTATACCATGCGTTGGCGTTTTGTTAGTATTTTAGCTACTTCACTATAAGTCCCTTTATTTTCTGGGGAAATGTGTGTGAGAGGTTTTCTCAGTATTTGAATGACCCATGTCTGGTATCAGCGTTATTTGATGGCGCATATTCTAGATGACAATGCAGAGGATGTTTGAAATTACTGTGACTAATTACAAAAGGTTGTGGATTAAATAGGTTCTACTGAATTTGATTTCACATTCTTGTCGTTTCTCTCATCTCTAACTGGAAAAAGTATTATCATTAGTCTTAGTCTATGTTTAGTATTGTACTTTCCTTCTTTGGAGTTAGTCTCATAATTGCAGGAGGCAGAGATTTGCTGACAAGATTATTTTTCTAAAAACTCTGAAATAATATCAATAAGAAAAATTGAAGGTATGTGCAATTCTTATACTTAGTGTATGGAATTACATTTAGCCCATGAGTTGCTTTATCCTGTTCATTCTAAAAATTCTGCTTATATCCTCTCAAGTATAAGGAAAACCAATTTTGCACGATAATATTGGTGTTTCCAAATTTGGAGTAAGAAAATATGACATTTTCCTTCATGACAGATTATATGCTCCCAAATATTTTCCATTCTGTTCTTTAAGAAAGCCTAGACCTCCCTTTATGTCATCCATTGATTTCTTTACATAACCAAACTTATTCTTGTAAAATTTCACTTCATTTTTGCTTCTGATAAATCTTTCATGAGGTTTTTTCATGCTTTTGGTTCATTTCTTGAATTAATTCGAGTAAAGAACAATAAGCTCTTTTAAGATATGTGAAAAGACTAATATATTTTTTCATTTATGTCTTCCTTCAGCAGATCACACTTAGATAAAATTTCCAACGGAAATGAATTGTTGATAGTAGTTAAGCAGTGGCTTATACTGCCTCATTTCTCCTGACTAATCCTACAGTAAAGTAATAGTTAGACATAATTAAATGTTATTTTTTTCAAACAAAACGTTTATAATTTTTCTAGATCAATCACTTTAACATTATTTTATGACTAGTTTCTGGATAGTTATAAACTAATGTTAAAGTGATTAATTAAGATTCACTGAACGTAATGAGCTACAAAATTCAAGACATTTTTCTAGAGTTTAAAAATTAACTTTATGGAAGAAGGCTTTGCAATTAAATAGTTTATTACAATATTAACATATTAGTAATAATATAGTGTTGAATTATTAGTTATTTTATTAACATAATATTATTATACTTAGAAAAAATAAAATTGTTAATTAATTACTATAAATAAATAGGTATTATTATGTACAATAAATTTTAAAAAATTTATTTGTGAGGTGAAACAGTATATTTTGTAATGTTTTATTTAAATTAACTTCATATGATTTTTTCATAATTTTTTAGTTTTAAAACCCAATTATTATTTGGAAACATTTTCCTTCTGTTTCAGGTTTTGATTGTCTGCTCAGAGCTTGTAGACACCAGGTCAGTGATATTTTAAGGCCGTTAAAGTCCGATAAAATTATACGCGATACGCAATTAGTTACGGTAGAATCGTTTTGGCAGAAATCGTCACACTGTATTTGAAAATCGTTTTTGCGGTAATGTTGAAATTTCTATGCATGTTAGTATATAGTAGACATGCCAGCTAACTAGTGTATCCATCACTATCTTTGATTTGCCCCTCTTTTTAGATAATGCCAAAAAGGCATTATCCTAAATATTTTAAACACATCAGATATCAGGGTGGTTTTACTATGGGCCTCATTTGGCCTTCATGTACTTTTTCTTTCAGGTACCTTTATGTTTTCTGTTACTTTTCAATTTTCAGGTATTTTTTTTTAAATTTCAGATCCGGAGAAGCCCACCCCTCAGTTAGTGTTAAGTTAGTTTTAAGTTACCACTCCTGTCTCTGAGTCCTAGTAATGCAAAGATGTGATGGATTTTACTGAAATGTAATGGAATAGAAGTTCAAATTCGTTCGCTACTGAGAAGAAGTATCGGTAAATGGTATCGGTCTCTCTATCCCTCCATCCCTCCTTTTTCCATTTCATTACATTTCTCAATTTTGTTATAAATTGATTTAAAACTTGATTCTTGTCAATATTTTACATTAAAGTTTATTATAATTTTTAATAATCAATTTCATAGTACAAAAAAGTTTTATTAAAAATTGTTTATTTAAAATTTAAAGTATGTACTAGGTTCCCCTTAAATTAATTATTTTGTTTTCATTTTGTTAAAAATTGAAAGACACAAAATATTCAGAGATTTACTATTTCTAAATCAAATGGTAAAGCAATTAAATTTACTATATTTGTATAACTTTACAAAGAAAGTTTAAAAAAAACAATATAAATTAATAACTTTAACCATTACATGTTTATTTGTATTGACTATTAATTTATTTGTCTCAAATTTTAAAATAATATATACAGTACTTATAAATAACTCGTGTCAAAAAATGAGACTAAAGAATTTAAAATATTCTATTGAGGTTTTAGTATGAAATAGAAAAGATAGAAAGTATGCAAAGAAAACAAAGGTGCAATTAGACATTGCAGATTTTTTTTTGCATTCAAACAATGTTATCTTTAACATTTATTTTGTTTCAATTGTAATAATTTTATTTATATGTTAAAACATTTTTAGAATTGATTCATGCTTTAAATATAATCTAATACAATGTTTTTCACTATAAGGCATTTTTCAAGTTTTACCGCTTTATTAAAAAACAATAATTTATTGAAATCAAAACTTATTAAATTTTAGTCAAAATATAAAAGTGAGAAAAAGAAAATATATAATTAAACACATACAAAATAATCATAATTAATTTTGAGACCTAAACTAGAATATAAACTCAAATATGAAATGGCATTCGCTGAATAATATAAAAAGTAACAGGTTTTCCATGAGATTAGGAAAATGTAAAATTATAAATGACAAGGAAATAAATTGCATTATAAATAATTTTGTCAAATATATTTAAATTAATGTGAAAATGTATAAGATAGTCCCTACTTGGTTGGCTGGCATGTCCCTAGAATAAACTCTAGTTGTAAGTCTTGCTTATATTTCATGTACAATAAGCCGAGAAGATATTTATAAAATAATTCAAAGTTTAATGAAAACAATCTATTAAATGAGACAAAATAGTGGGTTCTGCATCAGGATTCACTACTCTAATGTTAGGATTCATTTAGGAAACTAATATTATTGCAATAGGTAGTGTCAGGGATACAAAATAGTGGGTTCTGCATCAGGATTCCTTACTCTAATGTTAGAATTCATTTAGGAAACTAATATTATTGCAATAGGTAGTGTCAGGGATACAAAATAGTGGGTTCTGCATCAGGATTCACTACTCTAATGTTAGAATTCATTTAGGAAACTAATATTATTGCAATAGGTAGTGTCAGGGATACAAAATAGTGGGTTCTGCATCAGGATTCCTTACTCTAATGTTAGAATTCATTTAGGAAACTAATATTATTGCAATAGGTAGTGTCAGGGATACAAAATAGTGGGTTCTGCATCAGGATTCACTACTCTAATGTTAGAATTCATTTAGGAAACTAATATTATTGCAATAGGTTGTGTCAGGGATACAAAATAGTGGGTTCTGCATCAGGATTCCTTACTCTAATGTTAGAATTCATTTAGGAAACTAATATTATTGCAATAGGTAGTGTCAGGGATACAAAATAGTGGGTTCTGCATCAGGATTCACTACTCTAATGTTAGAATTCATTTAGGAAACTAATATTATTGCAATAGGTAGTGTCAGGGATACAAAATAGTGGGTTCTGCATCAGGATTCCTTACTCTAATGTTAGAATTCATTTAGGAAACTAATATTATTGCAATAGGTAGTGTCAGGGATACAAAATAGTGGGTTCTGCATCAGGATTCACTACTCTAATGTTAGAATTCATTTAGGAAACTAATATTATTGCAATAGGTTGTGTCAGGGATACAAAATAGTGGGTTCTGCATCAGGATTCCTTACTCTAATGTTAGAATTCATTTAGGAAACTAATATTATTGCAATAGGTAGTGTCAGGGATACAAAATAGTGGGTTCTGCATCAGGATTCACTACTCTAATGTTAGAATTCATTTAGGAAACTAATATTATTGCAATAGGTAGTGTCAGGGATACAAAATAGTGGGTTCTGCATCAGGATTCCTTACTCTAATGTTAGAATTCATTTAGGAAACTAATATTATTGCAATAGGTAGTGTCAGGGATACAAAATAGTGGGTTCTGCATCAGGATTCACTACTCTAATGTTGTGTTCATTTAAGAAAGTAATATTATTGCAATAGGTAGTGTCAGGGTTATAAAATAATTGCATTTGCTGCAGGATTTCAATACTTTAATGTTAGGATTCATTTACAAAATAATAACATTGAATTAGTTAGTGTTATGAGGATAAAATAGGGGCCTCTGAATCATTATTCATTACTGTAATATTTGAGTACATAAACAAAAGTTAGATTTCCAAATAAAATACATCTCTAATTACATATTTCAATCATTAAAAAAAGGTAAAGGCCTTAATACAAATAAAAATATAATATATTTGGTGTTTAATTTACACTTGCAATTAAAGGATATTTTTCTAACTATTTCAAACAACACATATCAAGAAAAATTTCAAATTATCATATTCGTTTCAAGTTGATTATACAAATATTTAATATAATATACTGACTATCAACTTAAAAATTAAACTTTTTGCTATAATATAACTTTGATTACATTGTATCTAATGTACTAGATTAATGAAATCCATTGTTATATGTTTATCGTTCAGTTTTTTAAGAAAGTATATAGTATACTATTAAAGCCTTTAAATTAATCAAACTGATTAAATAAATTTTTTCAATTTTCCATCAACTTTTGACAAAGATGATTTAGTATATTTTTTCATGAGTTTGCAAGAGCAACCTTTTTTATAGATTAATTCACAACTCTTTTAAAATGTATTGGCTTTGTTGTATTTGAAATGGAGCAAGATAGTTTTAAGTTTTATTTACCTAACTTGTACCTTCTCTTTCAGTCCACCTACTCTTAGAGCTCAGTAGAAGGGTGAGTATAATCTTCTCTGAGCTATCATCGCACACACATTAGAATAAGCAGAAGTTACTTCTGTGACGTCTAGCACTACTAACACATACACACACTTGACAAATAGCCAAGTGTTACACTTTACACTATCAGCATGCTGCAGGAGTAATTACTCCATTAGTAAAGGATGCATTTGAGGTAAGCTTCTATAGACTTTGGGGGGTTGAATTTAGAGACCGCGGCCCCTTTGTCATTTTATGACATTTATGTTAGGATTGATAGAATGTTTTATTTTAGAAATTTTGTGTAGGATGTTTTGTGTTTTTATGTATTTCTTTCAGGGTTTTAGGTCTTTTCACAAGTCAACAGAAAACATGAATGTATGTTTTCTTCAGAATCTTCAATAAAGAATTTTGAGTGATTCAACATGTTCTACATCATCGAATGGGCTCTTTTAGTTTTAAGCAATTGTAGTTTTAGATTTTTTTCTTTCATAAAACAGGAAACTTGTTTGGTTTTTATTATATCTAAAGAAGAAAAGAAGTTCTGTGATTTGAGCAGATAATGAAGAAATGTCCTGCAGAGAATAAATGTAAGTATATTATGTTAGTATATGTTGTTAACATTTATGGGTGTTTCTGACAATGATGCTATTACATTAGAGATAAGTAAAGGGTTGGCTTACTAGCGCGAGGTTACTTATATCAAACAGAATTTACCTATAATAATGTCTCTGGTGTAATGGTTGCGTGTATGTGTGATGTTTGTATGTGTCTGACATGCATTTTTATTAACACCAGTGAAGTTTATGTTCTTTTTAGTTTTTCCAAAACAGTCTCAAAATTCTTGCTTGGACAGGCCACATTGTTTGAGAAAACAGATCTTTGTATGAAGAGGCATTGGACGAGAGGAACTTAGTAGATACTCATAATGTGCACTGAAGAGGAGGTTATGTTAAATAGGTATGTTATTAACATACAGAGTTATGTATTTTTTATTATGATATTGAGTTTTAAGTCAAATTTGGTATTTACAGTCTATCTAGATAACTTTTGAAATATATTGATGAATAAAATTTCTTTACTTACAACTTTTTTTTAAAAAAATGTTTTAACTTGCTTACTTTTTTTTTTTTTGTTGAGGACGGCCGTTTTGGGAGATGTGTCCCTTTGTCAAATCAGACCGTAACTCAGTTACGGTCTGATTTGACAAAGGGACACATCTCCCAAAACGGCCGTCCTCAACAAAAAAAAAAAAAAAAAAAAGTAAGTGCTACTATAGGCAAGTTAAAACATTTTTTTAAAAAAAAGTTGTAAGTGATTACTAGTAGCTCACTTGAAGATGGAATCAACAAATGTTAAAATTTCTTCCATATCACTTGTGGTTTTTACTAAAAGTAAAAGTTGTATAGAACAGCCAAATGAGTTTTCTCAAAATTTCTAAAAGCACTTAGAACCCTAAGTCTGTTATCATCCTTAGTCTCTTAGAACAATGAAACTTCAATTTATAATATTATATGGAATTGTTATGCATTTATAATAAAGAAGTTGAATTTTTTTTTTGTAAATAAAAAATATGAGACTCATATTTAGCAAAGTGTCATTTAGCTTATACTCTCAAGCTTTATTTGAAATACCTCTATAACACAGCTACATATTGACCCTTATTATGAACGAAATTCAGTGTCTATTTGGAATATTCAGCGGTGAGTTGCCTTCAGATCAAAGGGATATTGTTGAAAGAAAAAGAAAATGCTAATGTTAGCTGATAAATTATTAATCACTTAAACAATAGTTTAGTAAATTTGTTAAAACTTACTGAGACAGAACGTTTTCTATCGTTATGTGCCAATCTTCATCAGTGTCTCCTGCTTGGAGATGTTGCATCAAGCGGTGGCGGTTTTCGATAGTATCAAAGAGTATGTGTGATTTGTATTGTGTTTGTTCATTTAATATGTTTGTACTTTGTGTTCTTGTGTGTCTGTAAATTTCATATTGTTCTAATGTGTTGAGATGTGGTCCTTTTTTGTTGATGTATGGGATTTCTAGGCTATGGTAAATGTCTGAGTATTTGTGTCCTGTTTCTTTTATGTGATTGTAAAATGTTGAGTTGGTGTTCTGTTTATGTTCCTTGACTCTTTGTTTAAAGCTGCGACCTGTTTGTCCAATGTAGAATTTGTTACATTTATCGCAGTCTAGTTTGTGTACGCCTGGTGCTTGTAGTTTATCTTTGTTGTTGGTGTTGTGTTGTATTTTGTATTGTAACTTGTTATTAGTTTTGTATGCTATTTTGTATCCTGTTTTTTTAAATGTGCTGGCTATTTTGTTTGTTGTTTTGCTTATGTATGGTAATGTGATGTATTTGTTTTCCCTGTCTGTAGTGTTAATTTTAGTGTTTTTTTTGTATTTTGTACCATAGTTTGTCTATTATTGTTTTGTTGTATCCATTTGTGTATGCTAATTATGTAATTGTGTCTAGTTCTTTGTTTATGTTTTCGGTGGTCATTGGGACTTCTTTAAGTCTATGGAACATGGATCTGAAGGCAGCGTGTTTGTGTTGGATAGGGTTGTTTAAGGTGTTGTAGATAAATGTGTCTGTTAAATTACTGTACTGATAAATTATGTTGTTACCAGAAAAGAAAACGAGGTAAAATATTATAATGGAGTAAAATAACATAAGTGAGAATATTAAGTGTAGGGATACTAAAGAAAATTTAACTTACAAATGAACTAAAAACACTTGCATATATGTTAGTATGTTACACTTGCCTATATTAGCACTTACGTTTTTGATTATTGAGGACAACTGTTTCGAGAGAAATATATCTTTGTCAAATCAGACCATAACTCAATGGTCTGAGTTGACAAAGGAACACATCTCTCAAAATGGTCGTCCTAAATAATAAAAAAAGTAATATTAGTTGATTCCATCTTCAGGTGAGCTACTAGTTTACACTTGTACATATGTTACACTTGTATATATGTTACACTTGCCTACAGTAGCACGTTTTACAATTGTTGAGGATGGATGTTTTCAGGAGATGTGTCTCATTGTTAACTTAGACCGTAACTGACCTCAAGGTTTTTGTAGGTTAGGGTGAGGGTGGGATATTCGAGTGGGGATGTGGGTGTATTTGGTGAGTATTTGGAGTTATGATGTCGAAAAGTGTGTGTGAGTTATAATGTAATTGGGTGTTGAGTATGTGTGTAGGGTGTAGTTTGAATTGTTTGTTTAACTAATATTGTTTGGTTGTAACTGCACAAACATAACATCTAATTCACACATATTTTCATCCCACCCAAGTCCTAACCTACAAAAACCTTGAGGTCAGTTACGGTCTGAGTTGACAATGAGACACTTCTCTAAAAATAGCCATCCTCAACAATTACAAAAAGTGCTACTATAGGCTAGTGTAACATATTTACAGGTGATTTTAGAAAAAAAGCTAGTAGCTCAAGTGAAGATGAATCAAATAATGTACAAAGTAATATAGATGGACGGCTGAATTGATTAGAGTATAATATCAAGCATGTGTTGTAAGCATTAATATGTGTGATGAAGTGAAAAAAAACTCATTTCAAGCATAACAAGGTGAAATTCAGGGGAAATATATAAATCCTCATAAATACTATTTACATTATCATTAATCAGCAAAAGGCCACTTTGACAGGTATCGACTTTACTACAGAACCTGTTTAAAGGCTACACTAAAGCTATATAATTCAAAGTACTCAAAGGCTTTTAAAATTTGGCAAGTCTTTCAATACAACCAGCGACTGTAGTAAGATTAACTACAACAATCATTCATTGCGTCCCACTTTTCTACAATAACCTTAATGACATTTGCAATAATAAAGTAATTATTTTAAAAAATCTGAGAGTGATATAAAGAGAATGGTATTTGATGCTATCAGTTCTCACAAAAGCCTTTAGAAACCATTTCCTGAGGATATATCTTAACAATTGTGAATGTTTAGTACATTTATTTCCTTCAACAGATCAATCTAATGTTTATAATTCGAAAGTGTGCTAACCTTTGTTTAAACCTCAAAATATTATTCTAACGAAAGAGTCTATATTTATTATCTGCTACAACTTCTTTATTTAACATGTTCTGTGTAGACTAAAGTTGAAACTACTACTCTTGCAGTTTTGGTGTACATGTTTGATTTGCTTTTCTTATTGCAAAAATTATGATTTCGGGCGCAGCAACGTGCGCTGGGTAACGCTAGTATATACTCATATATATATATATAATTAATAAATTAAAAGTATTTCAAAAACAAGAATACTTTTAATGAATATATTTATTCAAAGCTTTTCGCCGATAAAATAGTATCAGCATCTTCAGGAAAATAATTATCTAATAAAAAATGTTAATAAATTATCTTTTTTATTAGATAATTATTTTCCTGAAGATGCTGATACTATTTTATCGGCGAAAAGCTTTGAATAAATATATTCATTAAAAGTATTCTTGTTTTTGAAATATTTTTAATTTATTAACTATATTACAAGAAAACATATCACCATATTTAATATATATATATATATATATATATATATATATATATATATATATATATATATATATATATATATATATGTATATATATATATATATATATATATATATATATATATATATATATATATATATATATATATATATATGTATGTATGTATACATAAAGTTTTGTAAATTATATTGTGCAGAAAATGACAAAGAACAGCTATATGCTTTCATTTGGGTATAAGTCCACCTCCAGAAAGATGAAAATTTTACAAGACATTTTATCATAGAAGACAGTACAATAATTGTAAATTACACCAAATGAACCATTATTCGTATAAGGCTACACGTAATGATAAAATTAACGGACTGAGAAAATCTACACTTAATCTATGAATTTGGGTGGAAATAAAAGTTATTATTGTGTAAAAGTTATATAAGAAGCCATGGGAAAACAGTTTTATTTAATTTTTCCATTGTTTTTGTAAATTTTTGGAATTAGCTAGTCTGAGAGAATGTTTGATGATAGCTACAACAATATTAAACCATAAATGATAACCTTTTCTTAACTTTTTAAAACTATTACCATTAGATAAAAACACTGGAAAACTGTTGAAATATCTTTCAATGATATATATACTTTATCCATAAGTCCTCTTTGATTGAAATACCACACGGAATGTATTGAGATTATAGTTTATGACTATCCGAGCTTTAAATTTTGTAAATTTGTTAAAACTTACTGAGACAGAACGTTTTCAATCGCTATGTGGCGATCTTCATCAGTGTCTTCTGCTTGGAGATGTCGGGTCAAGTATTGACAGTTTTAAAGGCAGGTTTTCAGTAATATTAAAGAGTATGTGTGATTTGTATTGTGTTTGTTCGTTTAATATGTTTGTACTTTGTGTTTTCGTGTGTCTGTAAATTTCATATTGTTCTAGTGTGTTCAGATGTGGTCCTTTTTTGTTGATGTGTAAGATTTCTAGGTTATGGTAAATGTCTGTGTATTTGTGTCCTGTTTCTTTTATGTGATTGTAAAATGCTGAGTTGGTGTTTTATTTGAGTTCCTCGACTCTCTGTTTGAAGCTGCGACCTGTTTGCTCAATGTAGAATTTGATGCACTTGTTGCAGTTTAATTTGTATACGCCTGGTGCTTGTAGTTTATCTTTGTTGTTAGTGTCGTGTTGTATTTTGTATTGTAAATTGTTATTAGTTTTGTATGGTATTTTGTATCCTTTTTTGTTTATGTATGGTATTGTGATGTCTTTATTTTCTCTGTCTGTAGTGTTAATTTTAGTGTTTCTTTGTATATTCTACCATAGTTTGTCTATTATTGTGGTGTTGTATCCATTTGTGTAAGCTAAATATTTAATGGTGTCTAGTTCTTGTTTATATTTTCTATGGTCATTGGAACTTCTATAAGTCTATGGAGCATGGATCTGAAGGCAGCGTATTTGTGTTGGATAGGGTGGTTTGAGGTGTTGTGGATAAGTGTGTCTGTCATTATGGGTTTTGTGTAAATGAAGCTGTGTTTTTGTGTGTGGCTTTTTGTTATGGTTAGGTCGAGGAAGTTTAGGGATAGGTTGGTTTCAATCTCTGAAGTGAAGTGGAGTTTTGGGTGTACTTTATTAGTGTAGGTGAGGAGTTTTTCAAATTGTTGGGAGTTTCCTCTGTATAGTGTTATGATATCATCGACGTATCTGTGTGTAAATGATTTTGTGTGTGAGTGTATAGTTTGTGAGTTCCTTGGTGTTTTCTATGTGTTGTAGAAACGTTGTGAAACTGTGTTTGTAGTTTTCTGTGTGGCTTTTTGTTATGGTTATGTCGAAGAAATTTAGGGATGTTTTAATTATCAGCCATTTCAGGTTTCAGGTGCTAGACAACTAGTTGTTAGAAATAAGGTCTGGGCTGTACAGGTGGTAGTTGAATCGTTCAAACCAAAACTCTGTAGAAGCTGTTGGATACAGGAGAATACTGTTGTGCACACAAAACTATGGCGTTAGTGAGCATTCCATGGTATTTTTTCTGTATTGCTCAACACAGCTCTGTATGCATCTCCCACACAGTAAGCATTTGAGTTAACTGTTTCGTCTTATGGTAACAAATATTGTCGGAAAACAATGTGCACATGATTTCGAAGATATGCATGACCTTTTTCTTTGCTGATGAGAACATGGGCCTCCATTTCATAGACTGTCATTTTCGTTCATGTGTGTCATATACGAACAAGTCCCACAACCTAGTCACTCTACTGCTGAGGAAGTTGTCACTGCCATCACCATAATGTATCTAAACCTCAAGTAAACTATTCATGTACTTTTATAGGTACCTCAGTAAGAATATACAATATCAAGAGCACAGCTGTGCAATGTATTGCAATAGAAATATTGTACAAACCTCAACACCACAAACATATTGTACAAACCTCAACACCACAAAAATATTGTACAAACCTCAACACCACAAAAATATTGTACAAACCTCAACACCACAAAAATATTGTACAAACCTCAACACCACAAACATATTGTACAAACCTCAACACCACAAAAATATTGTACAAACCTCAACACCACAAAAATATTGTACAAACCTCAACACCACAAAAATATTGTACAAACCTCAACACCACAAAAATATTGTACAAACCTCAACACCACAAAAATATTGTACAAACCTCAACACCACAAAAATATTGTACAAACCTCAACACCACAAAAATATTGTACAAACCTCAACACCACAAAAATATTGTACAAACCTCAACACCACAAAAATATTGTACAAACCTCAACACCACAAAAATATTGTACAAACCTCAACACCACAAAAATATTGTACAAACCTCAACACCACAAAAATATTGTACAAACCTCAACACCACAAAAATATTGTACAAACCTCAACACCACAAAAATATTGTACAAACCTCAACACCACAAAAATATTGTACAAACCTCAACACCACAAAAATATTGTACAAACCTCAACATCACAAAAATAATCACAAATAACTAATATTACAAGTTACCTAAGATTATACCTTTATGTACATTTTGGTGACCTAGGTCAGTGTAGTTTGTAAATTATTGTATTCCAGATTGTAATTTTGTAGTTAGACCCTCTGATGATGAAGTCATGGCCATCTAAATGTAAATAAGTGTTTAATCTTAGGTAACTTGCAATATTAGCTATGTCTGATTACTTTTATGGTACTGAAGTTTTTACAATATTTTTATTGTCTCAGTAAGAATGTTTGGTACCCTGTGGATACAAATACAAAAGCTCAAATTTTCTTAAACAATTTCAAGAAAGTCTTGTAAATTGTAGAAATTCCACAAAACGAGCAAAATTTTAAACTCATGGATTCTATGAATTTTTTTATTAATTACATAGAAATTTTCATCAGTAGTTGGTGATTACAATCAAAGATGAACTTATCTTTGGTTAATATCAAGCGTTTCATGACCATCATTGAACTGCCCCACCCAAAAGGGCTCCTAATTAACTTATACCATATTGTGATCTCCACTCGAATCTATGATACATTCTGTCTTATTGAAAGTATTTAAATTAGAATTAGTTTTTTGAAAATATTTGCAAAAATCCATAAACTAATATAGTATATGTTTTTTTAGGACGAAAATGCGTTAAATGTTAAAATGTTTCTCTCTACACAATTACAGGAGGTACAAGGGAACCAGACATAGCTACATACATTGTAAAGTTAGGGAAATATACAGGGTATGGTTGCAGCATTTAAATCCATTGCAGCTTAATCTTTAAACATGGATAACTCTTCAAGTACAAACAAAAATAAAAATCTGTGAACATGACGCTAATCTATGATACATTTTGTGTTATTTAAAGTATTTAAGTGAGAATTTAATTGTTTAAAAATATTTGCAAAAATCCACTAACTATGGTCTTTTTAGGAAAAAAAGCGCTAAATGTTAAAAAGTGTTCCTCTATGCAATATTATATTCGGGTCATACAAGGGAACAAGACATAACATGCTGAGCCTCATAGCTTCAATGGTTTGAGAAATATAAAAAGTTATTTTGCAATATTTAAAAAACATTACATCTTAATCTTTAAACATGCACAACTCCTTCGTCTATACTCTTCACAGATCTATGGATGAATTAGAAGTGATTTACATTTATCACAGTGAGAAAGTGAATTCCAGATCTAATTTTGCACATAACAGGATTTCCCAAACCAACAAACCACAAAACGTAGTGCTCTAAAATTGGCACCTACTCCTTTGTAAAAAGTAGCAGTTAATACCACAGCTTTTGTAAACTCTCACAATTTTGTAAATTTTCACTTTTTGTTTAACTAGAAAAGAGTTTAACATAAAGATCAACATTATTATAATGAAGAGATGACCATCATGAAATCTAACACTAGAACAGTCAACTATCAACAACAGCAAGAGTCATGTCTCAGATGATGCACAATCATACATCTTTACTGCTATAAGCATTGACTTTCTCCTTAGTATTTGGTAAGTTTATCTATAATGTTTGCGTTCTTTTCTTATGAACTAGAGAATATTATAATGATATAATGCTATTCATCTACCAATTTTTAAAAGTTTTATGTATTACAAAATTTAATTAACAAACAGTAATAAACCTTTGCTACAAAAGAGTTACACATCCTCGTACAATTCACTAACACAGTTAGTATCGTCGGAATATTAGAATTGAGCTGTTGCTCAGAAAGTTCTTAGTAATAAGGTGATGATGCTAGCTGTGATGGTGAAATGTACAGAAAGGTTGGGTAATTGTCTTTTAGCTAGGGTTTATAATTGCTTTTGTTTCACTTCAATTGTTTGACACTCTTGATTCATAAGTCTTAAGTTCAAATTCACAAATTTGAAACATTATATTTAATATCTTTGTTATTATTATAAACTAACAAGTAGAACAGCATAGAGAAATGAAAAGTTACACATGATTTTATATCACACACAAACACACATACACAAACACTCACACACACACACACACACACACACACACACACACACACACACACACACACACACACACACACACACACACACACACACACACACAACACACACACACACACACACACACACACACACACACACACACACACACACACACACACACACACACACACACACACACACACACACACACACACACATACAGACACACACACACACAAACACTCACACACACACACACACACACACACACACACACACACACACACACACACACACACACACACACACACACACACACACACACACACACACACACACACAACACACACACACACACACACACACACACACACACACACACAACACACACACACACACACACACACACACACACACACACACACACACACACACACACACACACACACACACACACACACACACACACACACACACACACACACACACACACACATACAGACACACACACACACACACACACACACACACACACACACACACACACACACACACACACACACACACACACACACACACGCACACACACACACACGTACACACGCAACAAGTCGTGTTGGTAGAAATAGAGTCAAGAAACTTTCAACATATAGTGTTTCATTGTGTGTATCTATTGGCTTCTAGGGCCTGAATGCCATGAGAGATTGTTGAATTTCAAGATAAGGAATGATTTAACTAACAATTGCTCTTGATAAAAAGTCTAAATTAAATATTATGGTAATGAAGGGGCTAACATATATATCTTAACAGTACATGATTACCATATGAACAAAAATTAGAAATAATGGTTATTGGAAGAAACTCGCAAGTATATAACAAACCAATGAGGATGAAGTAGTTGCAAATAGAAAACCTTGTATAACAAGACGATAGAGAAATGAATAGAAAAAAAGTTTACATTTAATTAGATAATTCCTAAATAATATGATCTTCCCTTTACCCAGTGCTTCCAACTAAGTGTTTTGAGTTTCGAAGTATTTCTGCTTTTAAACCTTGTTAATAAATTGGTATATTGCTATTACTGTGTAATTATATAACGCTATTTCGACTCCTTAGAAGCTGGCTCAGTGAGCGTCCTCCTTGGGGCCTGGACGCTACACAATGTTGCCAACTCCCTACTCCCTAGCCAAGCTGTGATGCCCTAACGAGCCGTCGTCCATCGAGTAAGACAAAGGGTTATTGTGCTCTTCTTAAAACACACAAAAAATACCCTCTAAATAAATTAAACACTGCGAACGCCATTTTGTTGGGCTTAGTAAAGGCTTGCAGCTGCCGAAGGCCCAACGGTCTGTCCTAATTGTCTCGCGTCTTTATGGCATTCGGACAATGGTTCCGCGCTCCTGTTCAGGGTCATCCACACGTGCTAATTACCGGCCACCGTCCAGACCTAGAAAGGCTTACCTGAAACAGTTTGTAGGGGTTGCAGGCCTTTTGTAATTCCAATAGAGTTTTTACGTTTTTATAGTGGTTCATTAACCCTCCGTACATGATGACAAGGGTTGGATACGCCCCTTGTAAAAGGGTTGACTGGCAATTGTTTTAAAACTTTTAAAGTATACCACCTAACCGGATGTCACTGAGAAGGGTTGATTTTCACCTCCTTTTCTATCTGTTGCCTGAATTAATGTCTTGCGTAATACAGCAAGTGAGACTAAAGACTTATTAACAACTATTAACGCTTTAGTGATCAATATCTTTAGCAGTACAGTTGAGACAAATGTTCTGCTTTCTCAATAATTAGGTTGAGCTCATTCTTCATTTCAGGAAGGAGGAGAAAAGGAGAGAGGTGTTTAAACTTTTTAAACCTCTCACTTTCTACGTTTCTTAACAACGACCTTCTCGTTGAGAAACAATTTCCCATGAGTCCTAGTATCACAGATAATCCATTTACTTGTGTAAACCTACACCTAGAAGGAGATACACCTAAAAGGAGATGCAGCTGTTAGATACTTGATGATACACGTGTTAAAGACAATGTATTTAAGAAATCTGAACCTCCACCCGTGAATTCATGGTTTTCTCTCTCCTCCTATACCTGACAGTTTTATGTCAACTCCTCGAGTCGACCTTACAATTTTCCTCTTACCCTTCTTTTCCTTCTTCCAACAAAAGAGGTTGGCGGGTAGCAATTGTCTCTTCTCTTCCGTTGAAAGTAGGTCTACTTTAGATCCGCTACCCTGGGCACGTGATGCCCTAAACTCCTAATTAAAATAGGCCTGCCAGCGAATATTTACATCTTTTCCTCAGTTCCACCTAATCTCATCCTCTCTTTCCTATTCTTCCTTCTACAAGGGGATGTAAAGACTTTACACATCGTTATAATCCACATAGAGAGTGGGTCTACTTTTGTAGAGCTACCCTGGCCACGTGATACCCTATAATCCTATTTCCAATAGGCCTGCCAGCGAATCTTTACATCTTTTCCTCAGTTCCACCTAATCTCATCCTCTCTTTCCTATTCTTCCTTCTACAAGGGGATGTAAAGACTTTACACATCGTTATAATCCACATAGAGAGTGGGTCTACTTTAGTAGAGCTACCCTGGCCATGTGATACCCTAATATCCTATTTCCAATAGGCCTGCCAGCGAATCTTTACATCTTTTCCTCAGTTCCACCTAATCTCATCCTATGTTTCCTATTCTTCCTTCTACAAGGGGATGTAAAGACTCTACACATCGTTATAATCCACATAGAGAGAGGGTCTACTTTAGTAGAGCTACCCTGGCCACGTGATACCCTAATATCCTATTTCCAATAGGCCTGCCAGCGAATCTTTACATCTTTTCCTCAGTTCCACCTAATCTCATCCTATGTTTCCTATTCTTCCTTCTACAAGGGGATGTAAAGACTTTACACATCGTTATAATCCACATAGAGAGTGGGTCTACTTTAGTAGAGCTACCCTGGCCACGTGAAACCCTAATATCCTATTTCCAATAGGCCTGCCAGCGAATCTTTACATCTTTTCCTCAGTTCCACCTAATCTCATCCTCTCTTTCCTATTCTTCCTTCTACAAGGGGATGTAAAGACTTTACACATCGTTATAATCCACATAGAGAGTGGGTCTACTTTTGTAGAGCTACCCTGGCCACGTGATACCCTAAAATCCTATTTCCAATAGGCCTGCCAGCGAATCTTTACATCTTTTCCTCAGTTCCACCTAATCTCATCCTCTCTTTCCTATTCTTTCTTCTACAAGGGGATGTAAAGACTTTACACATCGTTATAATCCACATAGAGAGTGGGTCTACTTTAGTAGAGCTACCCTGGCCACGTGATACCCTAAAATCCTATTTCCAATAGGCCTGCCAGCGAATCTTTACATCTTTTCCTCAGTTCCACCTAATCTCATCCTCTCTTTCCTATTCTTCCTTCTACAAGGGGATGTAAAGACTTTACACATCGTTATAATCCACATAGAGAGTGGGTCTACTTTAGTAGAGCTATCCTGGCCACGTGATACCCTAATATCCTATTTCCAATAGGCCTGCCAGCGAATCTTTACATCTTTTCCTCAGTTCCACCTAATCTCATCCTCTCTTTCCTATTCTTCCTTCTACAAGGGGATGTAAAGACTTTACACATCGTTATAATCCACATAGAGAGTGGGTCTACTTTAGTAGAGCTACCCTGGCCACGTGATACCCTAAAATCCTATTTCCAATAGGCCTGCCAGCGAATCTTTACATCTTTTCCTCAGTTCCACCTAATCTCATCCTCTCTTTCCTATTCTTCCTTCTACAAGGGGATGTAAAGACTTTACACATCGTTATAATCCACATAGAGAGTGGGTCTACTTTAGTAGAGCTACCCTGGCCACGTGATACCCTAATATCCTATTTCCAATAGGCCTGCCAGCGAATCTTTACATCTTTTCCTCAGTTCCACCTAATCTCATCCTCTCTTTCCTATTCTTCCTTCTACAAGGGGATGTAAAGACTTTACACATCGTTATAATCCACATAGAGAGTGGGTCTACTTTAGTAGAGCTACCCTGGCCACGTGATACCCTAATATCCTATTTCCAATAATCCTGCCAGCGAATCTTTACATCTTTTCCTCAGTTCCACCTAAACTCATCCTCTCTTTCCTATTCTTCCTTCTACAAGGGGATGTAAAGACTTTACACATCGTTATAATCCACATAGAGAGTGGGTCTACTTTAGTAGAGCTACCCTGGCCACGTGATACCCTAATATCCTATTTCCAATAGGCCTGCCAGCGAATCTTTACATCTTTTCCTCAGTTCCACCTAATCTCATCCTCTCTTTCCTATTCTTCCTTCTACAAGGGGATGTAAAGACTTTACACATCGTTATAATCCACATGAAGAGTGGGTCTACTTTAGTAGAGCTACCCTGGCCACGTGATACCCCTAATATCCTATTTCCAATAGGCCTGCCAGCGAATCTTTACATCTTTTCCTCAGTTCCACCTAATCTCATCCTCTCTTTCCTATTCTTCCTTCTACAAGGGGATGTAAAGACTTTACACATCGTTATAATCCACATAGAGAGTGGGTCTACTTTTGTAGAGCTACCCTGGCCACGTGATACCCTAAAATCCTATTTCCAATAGGCCTGCCAGCGAATCTTTACATCTTTTCCTCAGTTCCACCTAATCTCATCCTCTCTTTCCTATTCTTCCTTCTACAAGGGGATGTAAAGACTTTACACATCGTTATAATCCACATAGAAAGTGGGTCTACTTTTGTAGAGCTACCCTGGCCACGTGATACCCTAAAATCCTATTTCCAATAGGAATGCCAGCGAATCTTTACATCTTTTCCTCAGTTCCACCTAATCTCATCCTCTCTTTCCTATTCTTCCTTCTACAAGGGGATGTAAAGACTTTACACATCGTTATAATCCACATAGAGAGTGGGTCTACTTTAGTAGAGTTACCCTGGCCACGTGATACCCTAAAATCCTATTTCCAATAGGCCTGCCAGCGAATCTTTACATCTTTTCCTCAGTTCCACCTAATCTCATCCTCTCTTTCCTATTCTTCCTTCTACAAGGGGATGTAAAGACTTTACACATCGTTATAATCCACATAGAGAGTGGGTCTACTTTAGTAGAGCTACCCTGGCCACGTGATACCCTAATATCCTATTTCCAATAGGCCTGCCAGCGAATCTTTACATCTTTTCCTCAGTTCCACCTAATCTCATCCTCTCCTTCCTATTCTTCCTTCTACAAGGGGATGTAAAGACTTTACACATCGTTATAATCCACATAGAGAGTGGGTCTACTTTAGTAGAGCTACCCTGGCCACGTGATACCCTAATATCCTATTTCCAATAGGCCTGCCAGCGAATCTTTACATCTTTTCCTCAGTTCCACCTAATCTCATCCTCTCTTTCCTATTCTTCCTTCTTCAAGGGGATGTAAAGACTTTACACATCGTTATAATCCACATAGAGAGTGGGTCTACTTTAGTAGAGCTACCCTGGCCACGTGATAAACTAATATCCTATTTCCAATAGGCCTGCCAGCGAATCTTTACATCTTTTCCTCAGTTCCACCTAATCTCATCCTCTCTTTCCTATTCTTCCTTCTACAAGGGGATATAAAGACTTTACACATCGTTATAATCCACATAGAGAGTGGGTCTACTTTAGTAGAGCTACCCTGGCCACGTGATAAACTAATATCCTATTTCCAATAGGCCTGCCAGCGAATCTTTACATCTTTTCCTCAGTTCCACCTAATCTCATCCTCTCTTTCCTATTCTTCCTTCTACAAGGGGATATAAAGACTTTACACATCGTTATAATCCACATAGAGAGTGGGTCTACTTTAGTAGAGCTACCCTGGCCACGTGATAAACTAATATCCTATTTCCAATAGGCCTGCCAGCGAATCTTTACATCTTTTCCTCAGTTCCACCTAATTTCATCCTCTCTTTCCTATTCTTCCTTCTACAAGGGGATATAAAGACTTTACACATCGTTATAATCCACATAGAGAGTGGGTCTACTTTAGTAGAGCTACCCTGGCCACGTGATACCCTAATATCCTATTTCCAATAGGCCTGCCAGCGAATCTTTACATCTTTTCCTCAGTTCAACCTAATCTCATCCTCTCTTTCCTATTCTTCCTTCTACAAGGGGATGTAAAGACTTTACACATCGTTATAATCCACATAGAGAGTGAGTCTACTTTAGTAGAGCTACCCTGGCCACGTGATACCCTAATATCCTATTTCCAATAGGCCTGCCAGCGAATCTTTACATCTTTTCCTCAGTTCCACCTAATCTCATCCTCTCTTTCCTATTCTTCCTTCTACAAGGGGATGTAAAGACTTTACACATCGTTATAATCCACATAGAGAGTGGGTCTACTTTAGTAGAGCTACCCTGGCCACGTGATACCCTAATATCCTATTTCCAATAGGCCTGCCAGCGAATCTTTACATCTTTTCCTCAGTTCAACCTAATCTCATCCTCTCTTTCCTATTCTTCCTTCTACAAGGGGATGTAAAGACTTTACACATCGTTATAATCCACATAGAGAGTGGGTCTACTTTAGTAGAGCTACCCTGGCCACGTGATACCCTAATATCCTATTTCCAATAGGCCTGCCAGCGAATCTTTACATCTTTTCCTCAGTTCCACCTAATCTCATCCTCTCTTTCCTATTCTTCCTTCTACAAGGGGATGTAAAGACTTTACACATCGTTATAATCCACATAGAGAGTGGGTCTACTTTAGTAGAGCTACCCTGGCCACGTGATACCCTAATATCCTATTTCCAATAGGCCTGTCAGCGAATCTTTACATCTTTTCCTCAGTTCCACCTAATTTCATCCTCTCTTTCCTATTCTTCCTTCTACAAGAAGATATAAAGACTTTACACATCGTTATAATCCACATAGAGAGTGGGTCTACTTTAGTAGAGCTACCCTGGCCACGTGATACCCTAATATCCTATTTCCAATAGGCCTGCCAGCGAATCTTTACATCTTTTCCTCAGTTCCACCTAATCTCATCCTCTCTTTCCTATTCTTCCTTCTACAAGGGGATGTAAAGACTTTACACATCGTTATAATCCACATAGAGAGTGGGTCTACTTTAGTAGAGCTACCCTGGCCACGTGATACCCTAATATTTTATTTCCAATAGGCCTGCCAGCGAATCTTTACATCTTTTCCTCAGTTCCACCTAATCTCATCCTCTCTTTCCTATTCTTCCTTCTACAAGGGGATGTAAAGACTTTACACATCGTTATAATCCACATAGAGAGTGGGTCTACTTTAGTAGAGCTACCCTGGCCACGTGATACCCTAATATCCTATTTCCAATAGGCCTGCCAGCGAATCTTTACAGCTTTTCCTCAGTTCCACCTAATCTCATCCTCTCTTTCCTATTCTTCCTTCTACAAGGGGATGTAAAGACTTTACACATCGTTATAATCCACATAGAGAGTGGGTCTACTTTAGTAGAGCTACCCTGGCCACGTGATACCCTAATATCCTATTTCCAATAGGCCTGCCAGCGAATCTTTACATCTTTTCCTCAGTTCCACCTAATCTCATCCTCTCTTTCCTATTCTTCCTTCTACAAGGGGATGTAAAGACTTTACACATCGTTATAATCCACATAGAGAGTGGGTCTACTTTAGTAGAGCTACCCTGGCCACGTGATACCCTAATATCCTATTTCCAATAGGCCTGCCAGCGAATCTTTACATCTTTTCCTCAGTTCCACCTAATCTCATCCTCTCTTTCCTATTCTGCCTTCTACAAGGGGATGTAAAGACTTTACACATCGTTATAATCCACATAGAGAGTGGGTCCACTTTTGTAGAGCTACCCTGGCCACGTGATACCCTAAAATCCTATTTCCAATAGGCCTGCCAGCGAATCTTTACATCTTTTCCTCAGTTCCACCTAATCTCATCCTCTCTTTCCTATTCTTCCTTCTACAAGGGGATGTAAAGACTTTACACATCGTTATAATCCACATAGAGAGTGGGTCTACTTTAGTAGAGCTACCCTGGCCACGTGATACCCTAAAATCCTATTTCCAATAGGCCTGCCAGCGAATCTTTACATCTTTTCTTCAGTTCCACCTAATCTCATCCTCTCTTTCCTATTCTTCCTTCTACAAGGGGATGTAAAGACTTTACACATCGTTATAATCCACATAGAGAGTGGGTCTACTTTAGTAGAGCTACCCTGGCCACGTGATACCCTAATATCCTATTTCCAATAGGCCTGCCAGCGAATCTTTACATCTTTTCCTCGGTTCCACCTAATCTCATCCTCTCTTTCCTATTCTTCCTTCTACAAGGGGATGTAAAGACTTTACACATCGTTATAATCCTCATAGAGAGTGGGTTTACTTTAGTAGAGCTACCCTGGCCACGTGATACCCTAATATCCTATTTCCAATAGGCCTGCCAGCGAATCTTTACATCTTTTCCTCAGTTCCACCTAATCTCATCCTCTCTTTCCTATTCTTCCTTCTACAAGGGGATGTAAAGACTTTACACATCGTTATAATCCACATAGAGAGTGGGTCTACTTTAGTAGAGCTACCCTGGCCACGTGATACCCTAATATCCTATTTCCAATAGGCCTGCCAGCGAATCTTTACATCTTTTCCTCAGTTCCACCTAATCTCATCCTCTCTTTCCTATTCTTCCTTCTACAAGGGGATGTAAAGACTTTACACATCGTTATAATCCACATAGAGAGTGGGTCTACTTTAGTAGAGCTACCCTGGCCACGTGATACCCTAATATCCTATTTCCAATAGGCCTGCCAGCGAATCTTTACATCTTTTCCTCAGTTCCACCTAATCTCATCCTCTCTTTCCTATTCTTCCTTCTACAAGGGGATGTAAAGACTTTACACATCGTTATAATCCACATAGAGAGTGGGTCTACTTTTGTAGAGCTACCCTGGCCACGTGATACCCTAAAATCCTATTTCCAATAGGCCTGCCAGCGAATCTTTACATCTTTTCCTCAGTTCCACCTAATCTCATCCTCTCTTTCCTATTCTTCCTTCTACAAGGGGATGTAAAGACTTTACACATCGTTATAATCCACATAGAGAGTGGGTCTACTTTAGTAGAGCTACCCTGGCCACGTGATACCCTAAAATCCTATTTCCAATAGGCCTGCCAGCGAATCTTTACATCTTTTCCTCAGTTCCACCTAATCTCATCCTCTCTTTCCTTCTACAAGGGGATGTAAAGACTTTACACATCGTTATAATCCACATAGAGAGTGGGTCTACTTTAGTAGAGCTACCCTGGCCACGTGATACCCTAATATCCTATTTCCAATAGGCCTGCCAGCGAATCTTTACATCTTTTCCTCAGTTCCACCTAATTTCATCCTCTCTTTCCTATTCTTCCTTCTACAAGTGGATATAAAGACTTTACACATCGTTATAATCCACATAGAGAGTGGGTTTACTTTAGTAGAGCTACCCTGGCCACGTGATACCCTAATATTCTATTTCCAATAGGCCTGCCAGCGAATCTTTACATCTTTTCCTCAGTTCCACCTAATTTCATCCTCTCTTTCCTATTCTTCCTTCTACAAGGGGATATAAAGACTTTACACATCGTTATAATCCACATAGAGAGTGGGTCTACTTTAGTAGAGCTACCCTGGCCACGTGATACCCTAATATCCTATTTCCAATAGGCCTGCCAGCGAATCTTTACATCTTTTCCTCAGTTCCACCTAATCTCATCCTCTCTTTCCTATTCTTCCTTCTACAAGGGGATGTAAAGACTTTACACATCGTTATAATCCACATAGAGAGTGGGTCTACTTTAGTAGAGCTACCCTGGCCACGTGATACCCTAATATCCTATTACCAATAGGCCTGCCAGCGAATCTTTACATCTTTTCCTCAGTTCCACCTAATCTCATCCTCTCTTTCCCATTCTTCCTTCTACAAGGGGATGTAAAGACTTTACACATCGTTATAATCCACATAGAGAGTGGGTCTACGTTAGTAGAGCTACCCTGGCCACGTGATACCCTAAAATCCTATTTCCAATAGGCCTGCCAGCGAATCTTTACATCTTTTCCTCAGTTCCACCTAATCTCATCCTCTCTTTCCTATTCTTCCTTCTACAAGGGGATATAAAGACTTTACACATCGTTATAATCCACATAGAGAGTGGGTCTACTTTAGTAGAGCTACCCTGGCCACGTGATAAACTAATATCCTATTTCCAATTGGCCTGCCAGCGAATCTTTACATCTTTTCCTCAGTTCCACCTAATCTCATCCTCTCTTTCCTATTCTTCCTTCTACAAGGGGATATAAAGACTTTACACATCGTTATAATCCACATAGAGAGTGGGTCTACTTTAGTAGAGCTACCCTGGCCACGTGATAAACTAATATCCTATTTCCAATAGGCCTGCCAGCGAATCTTTACATCTTTTCCTCAGTTCCACCTAATTTCATCCTCTCTTTCCTATTCTTCCTTCTACAAGGGGATATAAAGACTTTACACATCGTTATAATCCACATAGAGAGTGGGTCTACTTTAGTAGAGCTACCCTGGCCACGTGATACCCTAATATCCTATTTCCAATAGGCCTGCCAGCGAATCTTTACATCTTTTCCTCAGTTCAACCTAATCTCATCCTCTCTTTCCTATTCTTCCTTCTACAAGGGGAAGTAAAGACTTTACACATCGTTATAATCCACATAGAGAGTGAGTCTACTTTAGTAGAGCTACCCTGGCCACGTGATACCCTAATATCCTATTTCCAATAGGCCTGCCAGCGAATCTTTACATCTTTTCCTCAGTTCCACCTAATCTCATCCTCTCTTTCCTATTCTTCCTTCTACAAGGGGATGTAAAGACTTTACACATCGTTATAATCCACATAGAGAGTGGGTCTACTTTAGTAGAGCTACCCTGGCCACGTGATACCCTAATATCCTATTTCCAATAGGCCTGCCAGCGAATCTTTACATCTTTTCCTCAGTTCAACCTAATCTCATCCTCTCTTTCCTATTCTTCCTTCTACAAGGGGATGTAAAGACTTTACACATCGTTATAATCCACATAGAGAGTGGGTCTACTTTAGTAGAGCTACCCTGGCCACGTGATACCCTAATATCCTATTTCCAATAGGCCTGCCAGCGAATCTTTACATCTTTTCCTCAGTTCCACCTAATCTCATCCTCTCTTTCCTATTCTTCCTTCTACAAGGGGATGTAAAGACTTTACACATCGTTATAATCCACATAGAGAGTGGGTCTACTTTAGTAGAGCTACCCTGGCCACGTGATACCCTAATATCCTATTTCCAATAGGCCTGTCAGCGAATCTTTACATCTTTTCCTCAGTTCCACCTAATTTCATCCTCTCTTTCCTATTCTTCCTTCTACAAGAAGATATAAAGACTTTACACATCGTTATAATCCACATAGAGAGTGGGTCTACTTTAGTAGAGCTACCCTGGCCACGTGATACCCTAATATCCTATTTCCAATAGGCCTGCCAGCGAATCTTTACATCTTTTCCTCAGTTCCACCTAATCTCATCCTCTCTTTCCTATTCTTCCTTCTACAAGGGGATGTAAAGACTTTACACATCGTTATAATCCACATAGAGAGTGGGTCTACTTTAGTAGAGCTACCCTGGCCACGTGATACCCTAATATTTTATTTCCAATAGGCCTGCCAGCGAATCTTTACATCTTTTCCTCAGTTCCACCTAATCTCATCCTCTCTTTCCTATTCTTCCTTCTACAAGGGGATGTAAAGACTTTACACATCGTTATAATCCACATAGAGAGTGGGTCTACTTTAGTAGAGCTACCCTGGCCACGTGATACCCTAATATCCTATTTCCAATAGGCCTGCCAGCGAATCTTTACAGCTTTTCCTCAGTTCCACCTAATCTCATCCTCTCTTTCCTATTCTTCCTTCTACAAGGGGATGTAAAGACTTTACACATCGTTATAATCCACATAGAGAGTGGGTCTACTTTAGTAGAGCTACCCTGGCCACGTGATACCCTAATATCCTATTTCCAATAGGCCTGCCAGCGAATCTTTACATCTTTTCCTCAGTTCCACCTAATCTCATCCTCTCTTTCCTATTCTTCCTTCTACAAGGGGATGTAAAGACTTTACACATCGTTATAATCCACATAGAGAGTGGGTCTACTTTAGTAGAGCTACCCTGGCCACGTGATACCCTAATATCCTATTTCCAATAGGCCTGCCAGCGAATCTTTACATCTTTTCCTCAGTTCCACCTAATCTCATCCTCTCTTTCCTATTCTGCCTTCTACAAGGGGATGTAAAGACTTTACACATCGTTATAATCCACATAGAGAGTGGGTCCACTTTTGTAGAGCTACCCTGGCCACGTGATACCCTAAAATCCTATTTCCAATAGGCCTGCCAGCGAATCTTTACATCTTTTCCTCAGTTCCACCTAATCTCATCCTCTCTTTCCTATTCTTCCTTCTACAAGGGGATGTAAAGACTTTACACATCGTTATAATCCACATAGAGAGTGGGTCTACTTTAGTAGAGCTACCCTGGCCACGTGATACCCTAAAATCCTATTTCCAATAGGCCTGCCAGCGAATCTTTACATCTTTTCTTCAGTTCCACCTAATCTCATCCTCTCTTTCCTATTCTTCCTTCTACAAGGGGATGTAAAGACTTTACACATCGTTATAATCCACATAGAGAGTGGGTCTACTTTAGTAGAGCTACCCTGGCCACGTGATACCCTAATATCCTATTTCCAATAGGCCTGCCAGCGAATCTTTACATCTTTTCCTCGGTTCCACCTAATCTCATCCTCTCTTTCCTATTCTTCCTTCTACAAGGGGATGTAAAGACTTTACACATCGTTATAATCCACATAGAGAGTGGGTTTACTTTAGTAGAGCTACCCTGGCCACGTGATACCCTAATATCCTATTTCCAATAGGCCTGCCAGCGAATCTTTACATCTTTTCCTCAGTTCCACCTAATCTCATCCTCTCTTTCCTATTCTTCCTTCTACAAGGGGATGTAAAGACTTTACACATCGTTATAATCCACATAGAGAGTGGGTCTACTTTAGTAGAGCTACCCTGGCCACGTGATACCCTAATATCCTATTTCCAATAGGCCTGCCAGCGAATCTTTACATCTTTTCCTCAGTTCCACCTAATCTCATCCTCTCTTTCCTATTCTTCCTTCTACAAGGGGATGTAAAGACTTTACACATCGTTATAATCCACATAGAGAGTGGGTCTACTTTAGTAGAGCTACCCTGGCCACGTGATACCCTAATATCCTATTTCCAATAGGCCTGCCAGCGAATCTTTACATCTTTTCCTCAGTTCCACCTAATCTCATCCTCTCTTTCCTATTCTTCCTTCTACAAGGGGATGTAAAGACTTTACACATCGTTATAATCCACATAGAGAGTGGGTCTACTTTTGTAGAGCTACCCTGGCCACGTGATACCCTAAAATCCTATTTCCAATAGGCCTGCCAGCGAATCTTTACATCTTTTCCTCAGTTCCACCTAATCTCATCCTCTCTTTCCTATTCTTCCTTCTACAAGGGGATGTAAAGACTTTACACATCGTTATAATCCACATAGAGAGTGGGTCTACTTTAGTAGAGCTACCCTGGCCACGTGATACCCTAAAATCCTATTTCCAATAGGCCTGCCAGCGAATCTTTACATCTTTTCCTCAGTTCCACCTAATCTCATCCTCTCTTTCCTATTCTTCCTTCTACAAGGGGATGTAAAGACTTTACACATCGTTATAATCCACATAGAGAGTGGGTCTACTTTAGTAGAGCTACCCTGGCCACGTGATACCCTAATATCCTATTTCCAATAGGCCTGCCAGCGAATCTTTACATCTTTTCCTCAGTTCCACCTAATTTCATCCTCTCTTTCCTATTCTTCCTTCTACAAGGGGATATAAAGACTTTACACATCGTTATAATCCACATAGAGAGTGGGTTTACTTTAGTAGAGCTACCCTGGCCACGTGATACCCTAATATTCTATTTCCAATAGGCCTGCCAGCGAATCTTTACATCTTTTCCTCAGTTCCACCTAATTTCATCCTCTCTTTCCTATTCTTCCTTCTACAAGGGGATATAAAGACTTTACACATCGTTATAATCCACATAGAGAGTGGGTCTACTTTAGTAGAGCTACCCTGGCCACGTGATACCCTAATATCCTATTTCCAATAGGCCTGCCAGCGAATCTTTACATCTTTTCCTCAGTTCCACCTAATCTCATCCTCTCTTTCCTATTCTTCCTTCTACAAGGGGATGTAAAGACTTTACACATCGTTATAATCCACATAGAGAGTGGGTCTACTTTAGTAGAGCTACCCTGGCCACGTGATACCCTAATATCCTATTACCAATAGGCCTGCCAGCGAATCTTTACATCTTTTCCTCAGTTCCACCTAATCTCATCCTCTCTTTCCCATTCTTCCTTCTACAAGGGGATGTAAAGACTTTACACATCGTTATAATCCACATAGAGAGTGGGTCTACTTTAGTAGAGCTACCCTGGCCACGTGATACCCTAAAATCCTATTTCCAATAGGCCCGCCAGCGAATCTTTACATCTTTTCCTCAGTTCCACCTAATCTCATCCTCTCTTTCCTATTCTTCCTTCTACAAGGGGATGTAAAGACTTTACACATCGTTATAATCCACATAGAGAGTGGGTCTACTTTAGTAGAGCTACCCTGGCCACGTGATACCCTAATATCCTATTTCCAATAGGTCTGCCAGCGAATCTTTACATCTTTTCCTCAGTTCCACCTAATCTCATCCTCTCTTTCCTATTCTTCCTTCTACAAGGGGATGTAAAGACTTTACACATCGTTATAATCCACATAGAGAGTGGGTCTACTTTTGTAGAGCTACCCTGGCCACGTGATACCCTAAAATCCTATTTCCAATAGGCCTGCCAGCGAATCTTTACATCTTTTCCTCAGTTCCACCTAATCTCATCCTCTCTTTCCTATTCTTCCTTCTACAAGGGGATGTAAAGACTTTACACATCGTTATAATCCACATAGAGAGTGGGTCTACTTTAGTAGAGCTACCCTGGCCACGTGATACCCTAATATCCTATTTCCAATAGGCCTGCCAGCGAATCTTTACATCTTTTCCTCAGTTCCACCTAATCTCATCCTCTCTTTCCTATTCTTCCTTCTACAAGGGGATGTAAAGACTTTACACATCGTTATAATCCACATAGAGAGTGGGTCTACTTTAGTAGAGCTACCCTGGCCACGTGATACCCTAATATCCTATTTCCAATAGGCCTGCCAGCGAATCTTTACATCTTTTCCTCAGTTCCACCTAATCTCATCCTCTCTTTCCTATTCTTCCTTCTACAAGGGGATGTAAAGACTTTACACATCGTTATAATCCACATAGAGAGTGGGTCTACTTTAGTAGAGCTACCCTGGCCACGTGATACCCTAATATCCTATTTCCAATAGGCCTGCCAGCGAATCTTTACATCTTTTCCTCAGTTCCACCTAATCTCATCCTCTCTTTCCTATTCTTCCTTCTACAAGGGGATGTAAAGACTTTACACATCGTTATAATCCACATAGAGAGTGGGTCTACTTTTGTAGAGCTACCCTGGCCACGTGATACCCTAAAATCCTCTTTCCAATAGGCCTGCCAGCGAATCTTTACATCTTTTCCTCAGTTCCACCTAAACTCATCCTCTCTTTCCTATTCTTCCTTCTACAAGGGGATGTAAAGACTTTACACATCGTTATAATCCACATAGAGAGTGGGTCTACTTTAGTAGAGCTACCCTGGCCACGTGATACCCTAATATCCTATTTCCAATAGGCCTGCCAGCGAATCTTTACATCTTTTCCTCAGTTCCACCTAATCTCATCCTCTCTTTCCTATTCTTCCTTCTACAAGGGGATGTAAAGACTTTATACATCGTTATAATCCACATAGAGAGTGGGTCTATTTTAGTAGAGCTACCCTGGCCACGTGATACCCTAAAATCCTATTTCCAATAGGCCTGCCAGCGAATCTTTACATCTTTTCCTCAGTTCCACCTAATCTCATCCTATGTTTCCTATTCTTCTTTCTACAAGGGGATGTAAAGACTTTACACATCGTTATAATCCACATAGAGAGTGGGTCTACTTTAGTAGAGCTACCCTGGCCACGTGATACCCTAATATCCTATTTCCAATAGGCCTGCCAGCGAATCTTTACATCTTTTCCTCAGTTCCACCTAATCTCATCCTCTCTTTCCTATTCTTCCTTCTACAAGGGGATGTAAAGACTTTACACATCGTTATAATCCACATAGAGAGTGGGTCTACTTTAGTAGAGCTACCCTGGCCACGTGATACCCTAAAATCCTATTTCCAATAGGCCTGCCAGCGAATCTTTACATCTTTTCCTCAGTTCCACCTAATCTCATCCTCTCTTTCCTATTCTTCCTTCTACAAGGGGATGTAAAGACTTTACACATCGTTATAATCCACATAGAGAGTGGGTCTACTTTAGTAGAGCTACCCTGGCCACGTGATACCCTAAAATCCTATTTCCAATAGGCCTGCCAGCCAATCTTTACATCCTTTCCTCAGTTCCACCTAAACTCATCCTCTCTTTCCTATTCTTCCTTCTACAAGGGGATGTAAAGACTTTACACATCGTTATAATCCAGTTAGAGAGTGGGTCTATTTTAGTAGAGCTACCCTGGCCACGTGATACCCTAATATCCTATTTTCAATAGGCCTGCCAGCGAATCTTTACATCTTTTCCTCAGTTCCACCTAATCTCATCCTCTCTTTCCTATTCTTCCTTCTACAAGCGGATGTAAAGACTTTACACATCGTTATAATCCACATAGAGAGTGGGTCTACTTTAGTAGAGCTACCCTGGCCACGTGATACCCTAATATCCTATTTCCAATAGGCCTGCCAGCGAATCTTTACATCTTTTCCTCAGTTCCACCTAATCTCATTCTCTCTTTCCTATTCTTCCTTCTACAAGGGGATGTAAAGACTTTACACATCGTTATAATCCACATAGAGAGTGGGTCTACTTTAGTAGAGCTACCCTGGCCACGTGATACCCTAATATCCTATTTCCAATAGGCCTGCCAGCGAATCTTTACATCTTTTCCTCAGTTCCACCTAATTTCATCCTCTCTTTCCTATTCTTCCTTCTACAAGGGGATATAAAGACTTTATACATCGTTATAATCCACATAGAGAGTGGGTCTATTTTAGTAGAGCTACCCTGGCCACGTGATACCCTAAAATCCTATTTCCAATAGGCCTGCCAGCGAATCTTTACATCTTTTCCTCAGTTCCACCTAATCTCATCCTATGTTTCCTATTCTTCCTTCTACAAGGGGATGTAAAGACTTTACACATCGTTATAATCCACATAGAGAGTGGGTCTACTTTAGTAGAGCTACCCTGGCCACGTGATACCCTAATATCCTATTTCCAATAGGCCTGCCAGCGAATCTTTACATCTTTTCCTCAGTTCCACCTAATCTCATCCTCTCTTTCCTATTCTTCCTTCTACAAGGGGATGTAAAGACTTTACACATCGTTATAATCCACATAGAGAGTGGGTCTACTTTAGTAGAGCTACCCTGGCCACGTGATACCCTAATATCCTATTTCCAATAGGCCTGCCAGCGAATCTTTACATCTTTTCCTCAGTTCCACCTAATCTCATCCTCTCTTTCCTATTCTGCCTTCTACAAGGGGATGTAAAGACTTTACACATCGTTATAATCCACATAGAGAGTGGGTCTACTTTAGTAGAGCTACCCTGGCCACGTGATACCCTAAAATCCTATTTCCAATAGGCCTGCCAGCGAATCTTTACATCTTTTCCTCAGTTCCACCTAATTTCATCCTCTCTTTCCTATTCTTCCTTCTACAAGGGGATATAAAGACTTTACACATCGTTATAATCCACATAGAGAGTAGGTCTACTTTAGTAGAGCTACCCTGGCCACGTGATACCCTAATATCCTATTTCCAATAGGCCTGCCAGCGAATCTTTACATCTTTTCCTCAGTTCCACCTAATCTCATCCTCTCTTTCCTATTCTTCCTTCTACAAGGGGATGTAAAGACTTTACACATCGTTATAATCCACATAGAGAGTGGGTCTACTTTAGTAGAGCTACCCTAGCCACGTGATACCCTAATATCCTATCTCCAATAGGCCTGCCAGCGGAAATTCATTTAGTTCCAATTGATCTCATCTTCTCTTTCTAATTTATCTTTCTACAAAGAGGATGTATAGGCTTTACACATCGTTATAATCCAGGTAGAGAGTGGGTCTACTTTAGAACAGCAACACTGGCCACGTGATGCCATAATCTCCTATTTCCAATATTCCTGCCAGCGAATCTTTTTGTCTTCACTCAGGTCCACCTAATCATCTTAGCCTTCTAACGTTTTTTTCTACAATGGGATGTAAGGGCTTTACACATCGTTATAATCCAGGTAGAGAGTGGGTCTTCTTTAGAACAGCTACCCTGGCTACGTGATGCCCTAACCTCTTATTTCCAATAGGCCTGCCAGCGAATCTTTACATCTTTCACTCAGTTCCACCTAATCTCATCTTCTCTTTCTAAATTTTCTTTCTACAAGGAGTATGCAAAGGCTTTACACCTCCTTATAACCCGGTTGAGAGTAGGGCTACGTTGCTTCCGGGACATTTCAGACGTGGTTAAATAATCCCTCTCACCTTACCTCCATCCAGGGGTGTCATGTACCAACCTAGATACTCCCTGCATGCACAAATATTCCTCTTCATAGGGAATATGTACTGGGCGATCACCTTGAAAACTGCAAACGTAAAATAATACGACAGAGGGTTACAACACGTTCGAATGATCCCAATAATGGAGTGATTACTTCAGATTTGAGACTCTACACACGTGGATATTGGCCTACATCCTGTGCATGAGAAGTGCCCACCTCACTTTATTATGTGTTCTCACCATAGACATTTACTGGTCTAATCATATTGATTGATCACTTTAAAACACAGAAATATCTGCTTTGTGGTGTTCAGTGATATAGCCATCTCGGTGACATCATGAAACAAAATTATATTGTTTGTTCTCGAGTTATAACTCTACCTTACCTCTATCCTGTGAATTATGTTAACCATTTCCTTAAACGTTCCTTGAGAGCAAAGAAAAATGTTTACCATTTACCTGATCTGAAACTATTCTCGTCCGTTTCCTTTTATAAAGGCTGTGATTCCCACGCGACAGTTTCTGTATCGCTTCGCAGAGACAAAAGCAAAAAACCAAATCCGTTCTATAAACGGAACAAGTTCTGAAACAATGACAACTGGAAGGGCTTTGTGAAGGGCCGGAGTTTTGTTTCAACGTTTTTGTCGTAGCTTATTCATTAGACGTCTACCTGTAGCGATGTGAAGGGAAAGGTTTTCTAATCAAATATTCCCTTGTTTCAGCGCGACATTGTCAAAGCGCCCTCGTTCTTGCCAGCTCAGTGAAATATGTGCGTAGCCTTGCTTAGACTATGTTTTTATGTGAGATAACATTTGTCGTCAGTAACGCATTACACGGTTGGGTTTATGTTTTTACTTTAACATTTCACTTTTTGTTTATCGTCTATAAAAATAAGCAAGTTATTTGAATAACATTTTTTTAAAGTAATTTTTTACTTAGATCAAAGAAAAAAACTTTCATTTTAGTTACTTTTCATTAATTACAATTAATGTTAAAGTAACATAACCTATGAGTAAAAACCGCTCTCTTACCACACAACCTATAACATAAGATCAGCTGTTTTATGAAATCATATTGTAACACTTTTTAAATCAAATGGGACGAAATAGCTTGCATACCTTGCCCCTTTGTGAAAATTTTCTCTCTGGCATAAAACTAAACTTAATTCAGAGAAATATTTATTTAAATAATTTTAATTTATTTATCTTACTACAATATTAGTTGTAATAAATGTGTTCGGCCATGGTATTACTCTCCTTATTACTAAGCACACAAGGGATCATTATGCTCCTTCCTTGGCATTCTCTATTTAATGACGTCATGATGACGTATATTCTATCATACTTGGGTTTTAATGTAACTAGCTTAAAATTATTTATTTTCATAATTTTTTTCCTTTTCTTCAAAGGTTATAATAATATTGACAGATTATCTTAAAATTCAATTTTGTCACACACACACACACACACACCGACAAGCACGCACCTGTTGACAGGCCTGCTTTTGGAACGAGACACTACGGTTTCGACCGCTTTCCCAGAACTATTCTGGAGTAATAGAACCTTTTTAACGGCCAGGCTTACCCTATCTGATTAGTTCGGTCCAGATAGTGCAATCGGACCTAGGGGCCGACTCTCAGATTCGGGACGTGGAACGCTCGTTGTCTGGTTTTCCAATCTGGAAGAGACGTTGGACAGGTTTGGAGGAATTGTGAGCACATTGAAATCATAGGGCATGCGACGTATTCTTACACGCATCAGAAGAGTCTTTTCTAAGAGGAGTTTTCTTATTCCTCCATAACATAAGCTGCACGAAGTATGGCGACAGCGGAAAGATCCCCAACAAACAGGTAGTACTGTTCTGAAATGCAGGACATGTTAAGGGTACTGACTGTACTTGTAGATTACACCGTGCTAAGATCGCGCATAGACTACAGTTGTATAGCCTATTGATCTGCAAGACCTACAGTTCTAAAACGTCTAAAGTACACCACTCTGGACGTAGATCCGCTACTGGTGCCTTTAGATCAGTGGTTCCCAACCCGTAGATGTCCACGGACCACTCAGAATGAAATTGAGTTACCACGAACCACTCCCCCCTCACGGACCCATTACATTATTGCATACATCTTATGAGTTGTAACGAATTTCAAAGGTGATTAAATACAACAATTTTTCAAAAACAAACAATTATTAATAATTAAGAAATTATTATAATTAACAGTAATACAAACATATAAATGGCAATTTTCAGAAGGTTACATTGTATGTCATCGGCTCCATATTTTTTAATGATTTAGTGTAGTTGCAGACTAATGTTGGAATATCGTAATGAACAGCCAGTTTTTTAGTCCCAAATTTTTTATTTTAGAAACGTTTCGACTATTTTTTTAGGCATCTGAAGATGGAAACCACATCGAAAGGAAAAGACGACATAAAAATCATTTGCGATTTCTTTGAGAAGCATGGCCTTCTCAAAGAGAAGATGACTAAAAAAATAGTCGAAACGTTTCTAAAATAAAAAAATTGAGACTAAAAAACTAGCTGTTCATTACATACGATTGTATGTAAAAAAAGTAAAAAAAAATTTAATTGTAAATTGTCTTTTAATGAAATAAATAATTCAAAATTTACTTAGTCGAAAATAACTCCTCATAAAATTTACCTCATATTTTCAATGTGACTTTTGTGCATGATTTTTTTTGACAAGCTGAGGAATCCTGGACTTAGGTTCTTGCTAAGAGCTACTCTCAAATCACTGCTTGCACTTAGTCGATTTCGTTGTTTGTTTTTAATTAACAATAATGTAGAGAACCCCTGCTCACACAAAAAAGTGGTCGAAAACATCAAGAGAAACCGCAAAGCTACTTGTCGAATCTAGGGGAAGGCCAGGACTTTCTTACACCACAACTCTTCTAGCTTTACACCAGATTCAAACGAGTCCTTGAAGCTACTGTCGTTTTGAAGCTCTATAGTCTCCTCTTGAATATTGTCAGGAAGATCTGTAGGCTTCACATTGAAAGGATTTCGAATAAGCTTTTTCAAAGATTGTGTCTCACACCTTCCATATTCTGGGTAATAACGAGCAAATTCAGCTTTGAGGTTGCCTAAGTGGCTGAGTATGTTATGCTGCACCTGGTCTGTAAAAGCAGCATAATCCTCGTTGTCAGCAAGAGCTTTTAAAGTCGCGAACGATTGAAAGTCTTTTTGTTCAACTTTGCCTATCCAGAGATCAATCTTACAAAAAAACGCGCGAAGTTTGTCCTCGAAAGCAAATATATTACTGACATCTTCCAAATTTCCGTTTCCAGATCCTTGAAGTTGAATGTTTAAATGGTTCAAGTGACCAAAAACATCCACTAGATATGCGAGATGCATCTCTAAGCTTGGTTCACTCAATTGTTCCAAGAAATGTTGCATTTTAGTCTCAATAAAAAATACTTTCAACTCCTCTCTCAACTCATATATGCGGGCCAACATATTGCCTTTTGACAGCCAACGCACATCAGTATGATAAAGTAGTGCCTCGTACTTGGAGTCTAATTCTGCACATAACTTTTTGGAAAAGCGTGAGTGTTTTGCACTACCTTTAGCAAAGTTCACCATCTTTATGACCAATTTCATGACATTCAATAAGTTTTCCGGCATGGTTTTCTATGCTAATGCTTGACGGTGAATTAAACAGTGCATCGTAACTGTATCAGAGTTCTTCTTCTTCACTAATGTTGCTAGGCCTGAACGTGATCCCAGCACAGCAGGCGCTCCATCGGTACAAAGTCCTGCTACCTTCTTCCACTCAAGACCATGCTTCTCAAAGAAATCACAAATGATTTTTATGACGTCTTCTCCTTTCCAACTCTTGTGATATTAAAAGTTGTTCTTTTATTTAGTTTTCTTCTCCCAAATATCGAGCAAAAACTAACAACTGGGAGCATTGAGATACGTCTGTACTTTCATCACACTGCAAACCAAAATATGGAGATTTTTTAATTTCACAAACCAGCTGGTCCTGAATGTCAGTGGACATTGTATCAATCCGTGCCTTCACTGTATTGTTGGATAAAGGAATATCTTGCATTTTTTTAGAAGATTCTAGTCCTAAAACTTGTTCAGCTGCTTTGATCAAACATGGCTTTATTAGTGTTTCTCCAATCGTGTGGGGTTTCTTCGCCTTGGCCATTAAATGCGAAATTTCAAATGAAGCGGGAGAGTACCTTTTCAGACAATTCATATGCTACGCCAGTTTTTCCTAGTTTTAATTTTCTTTAAGTTTTCTAATTTTCCAGCAAAGAATTCAGGTGGCCTGTCACTTATGTTAGCATGCTTTGTCACGTGATCACTGACTTCTGCTCCGACGCCCGCAGATGTAGCCGTGAAGTGTTCCCCTGTTATAATGTTGAAAAGACGTTTTCTACATGATACAAAAATTATTATGTTAAATATCTTTAACATAATTTGAATTATCATTCAATAAATATCTGATATTCATCAGAACGAATGTATTTACTTAATCTTGTTCAACGAAAATCGTAATTTTGATTTAATCAGGGGTAACATTACTTTTTTATAAATAGTCACCGGACTCTCCCGCGGACCACCCCCGAGGCTCTCACGGACCACCTTTGGTCCGCGGACCACCTGTTGGGAAACACTGCTTTAGATGAAGCGCAATCTCCAGTCTTCTCACTGAGGCTGG
>JBAIZL010000005.1:30926074-30966074 GCA_036971475.1 Prosapia bicincta
TCTTTATTCTTATAATATTGTTCTTATATACATATATATATATATCTTGTTCAAATTTTCAATCCTAAATAAAATACATTTTAATAATCCAATCAAATAAATTTTTTAAAACTTGTAGTGTATGACACTTGATGTTAATATAGTTTTTTTTTCAAATATTAATTAATTCATTAAATTTAATAAATTAATTTTAGTTTTATATAGGAAAAAACTTTTCACAAAAGTTGCAAGTTATGCAATATAGTTATTTCGTTCCATTTGGCTTAAAATAAGTGATAACGTAGGATTTCATAAACCAGCTGATTTTAAGTTATAGGTTATGTGGTAGAACAGCTTTTTTCACTCTTGGTTATGTTACTTTGTTTATAATTATTGTAATTATTTAATAAAAAGTAACTCAAATAAAAGTTTTCTTTGCTGACCCGAGAGGGGGTTGACTTTAAATAAATATGTTTTTTCTTATATTACTTGTTAATACCTCCGCAGGGCTCCCAAGGGCTGAATAACGTTAAGGGATGGCGGCGTTTGCATTTTTATGTTAATTATGCTTAGTAATTTATTAAATATTTTTAAAAATGTTTTCATATTTTGTTTATTTTTACTTGCTTTTATCTCTTTCCTTTGGAGTTTTTTACTGCGTAATTGATTCTGTCTAAATGCAACAATTAGTTTTCACTATATTCGGTTCCGTTTTTTAAAAACATTTTTGTACTTCTCTGTGTTACAGTAAACCTTTTATTTATTTAGTTAGTTTTATTTTGTGTTTGTTAATTTTGTTAACATTTGTGGACATTTAAAAAATCGTAAATTAAAGCTATAGAAGCATGCACCATATTAAATTTACGAACTTGAAACATAAATTTTATGAAGATATTTTAAGTGAGTTGCATTTCAAAGTATAAATTTATATAATCTGGAAACGGAAATAAATAAAAATACTAATACGAGAAAATATTGAAAGCGGCAAACGAACGGAAGAAAAGATTAAACATAAAACCAATATAACATAAAACAGAAATTAACAAATATAATTTTTTTATAATTTTAAAAATGGATGGCATTTACGTTTTTTTGGCTGTTTAAAAACTCATGGATGTATCTATAAATTGAAAATAAAAATTAAATTAAAAATAAAATTAATGAAAATAAAACGTATTTGTAATTAAAGGTAATATATTTCTTTAAAAGAAAATTAATTATTTTTTGATGCTCTCTGATTTACTCATGTTTATCATTTAATTGTTTTAAAAATTAAAAATACTTTCAAACTAAATCCTACCTTTTAATGGGAATTATTTATTACGATTACTAAAAAACTATAGGCCTATATATTTTTCCTCTTAATCCCTCAAATTATTTTGAAATACACTATAACAAGTATTATAACGCTGTATTATTATACCTTATTGAAATAAGTGCTTTACGTATTTTATTTAATTGTATTTACGTAGGAAAAACTTTTTGCTTGAAATTACCGTTTAACTTAAATGTGTAATTTCATATTACATTTTCTTTGATAACTTCTTGGTTTTACAAAAGAATTGAAACGTTGCTATTTCAGATAAGAAAATTAAAAGGGTAAACAATAGCACTCATTTAAATAATTATAACAATAACTAAAACAAATTACTGAATATTAAACAAAAAATAAAAAGAGCAATTTATAAATGGCACGAAAGAAAGGTACAGAAAACTAAAATAAAAGCAATAAAATTAAATTGAAGTAAATCGTACAACAATGTAATTGTGTTATTAATTCAACAATGTAGGCTTCTTTATTATAACAATAGATTAATGTTACAACAATAATGTTTTCAATAATGAGAGATATAATGCATTGTTGTAAAACCAAATTAAAGAGACTCTTTACAGTAGATTCTTTAGTACTTGAAAAATATGATTTGTACTATATTTTTGCATTTTATATTATTAATTGGTGTATTCAATATAAATTTAAAACAACAATTGACTAGTTACATTTTATAATACTTTTCTTTAATAGTTAAAAAAAAATTATTTAATACGGAAGTGTAAAATTAAATAACTCAGTACAGGTTGCATATAACCTTTATTTTCGACAGAATGTATTCAGCCTAACACAGAGTAATTATCACAGGTGCGAACAGATAAATAATATCCCGCTATCTTAAAGGAAATGTAAGTCCTCATGAAGGATTTTCTTCATAACGGTCTGATCGTGTTATATATGCATCAAAACAAAATAAAAATTTCAAACAGACTGTTTTTTTTTTGACAAAACCTGAGTTCCCTATGTAAAAGTAATATAATGCTACACGCTTTCCGGTTACAACTAGTTTCCGGTTGTTTTGAAGTAGTAAATATTTAAATTTTTTTACATTGAAATATTTTATTTATAAATACATTTGTTTTAAATCTATTTAATTCAAGAAAATCAGTATTAAAAAAAATAAAATATAGTTTTAATGTGACCAAATAGACATTACAAACTGCAATCACTCACGAAGTACGGCGCTATGTAAGCAATTTACGATTGGAAGCGGTAACGAAGCAAGTTAAAGGGAAAAAATGTAAAAAAAGAATTGCTTGCAAATATTTTCTTCGTTTATGAGGAACAACAAGAATCAAGCCTAGTTATCATTTCATATTTTCGGAGGTTTTTTTATTTTGTGTTTTTTTTTTTGAGAAAGGCATGTTAAGGAGGACGAAGGAATAGTAAACTTCAGGAGAAGTTCAGGGGAAGACTTGAAACTCCTTGGCCAGGAACATCATATATAATGGGAAAAGTATAAAGAGAAAAAAATCGAGGACTAAAATAGGAACATAATTTTTAGTAATACCTCATAAGTAATGGAAAGATAAAACTAATATATATATATATATGGAAGTTTTAAAGGCAAAGAAAACTAATGATTAAGAAAATTCACAATTTATAATCATAATAGGGCCATAATTTATACAATTTTAAAAAAATAATAATTGATCATTTAATTTTTTGTTGTAAGTAGAATAGTCAAAAAATAACACATCCCTTATGATTTTGCACACGAATATACAAAATATGGTTACTATTGTAAAAAAAGTGGGAATGTAAAAAATCGATAAAAATTATCTACAAAAGAAGAAATTTATAATTGGTACGATAAAAAGCCTCAAAACCTAGACTTAAATACCAGAAGTAAACATAAAGTAACAGTAGCGTTTATATATTCGAGGAACTTTCTCTGTCTTTCCTGACACTACAATATTTTCCTGTGTTGACGAATTTCAGAATGGCTCCATTTTTAAAACTTAAAGAGTACTATTTAGGTTTTGAAAATGGAGTCATTCTGAAACTGGTCAACACAGAAACTAGGTAAGGCAGACATAGGTACTCAAATATATACAAATATTCCTAGCAGAAGTGAAGATGAATGTGTTAAGAATTCCAATAATTTTACAGTAATAGAAATACAAAGGCGTTTAAAATAATGGGTTTAATTAAAAAGGAATAATTATTAGGTAAAGCTTGCTAGTCATAGATAGGGGCGTAATATTCTCTTGTCTATGAGGCAGAGGTTCACAAGTGCAGATTCGCATTCTTGGGAAAGCTTTCTCTACAGGAGTGACGAAGTGTTCCTCATCCCTCGGTCTTTGAGGTGGAACCCTACATCTTAGCAAAGATCTTAGTACTTCATTAGAAGGGGAGACGAAGTATTCTGTTATTAGAAATAGGAGAGCTAGTGGTGGAAAGTGTGTTACAAAAGCAAACCTATTCTCTAACGGGGTCGTATTGAGTTATGGTATTATAACATTTAGAACCCCCTTTCCGGTAGCTCGTTGGTTGAGCGAGGATAGGCGAATCTGGACTGATAATAAAAATATAACGTTGAAGTTTATTTTATTTTTTTGTAATAAAATGGTAATAGAAGGTAAATGGAGCGCGTGGATAGGCCAGCTACATGTATTAGGCCTGATGTATACCTTAGACCCTATACGTTTCTAATACTAGCCACACGTGGGTTGATGGGTCATTTTGTAATAGAGGGATTTCCTGAACACACAAAACTGGGAATTTGGTTTTTCGCTTTTCCTCAACACTGTCCTCTTACTAAGAAGTCGTAAGGACGCCATAATTCATTCCGTAATTGGAGAAAGTTATGTTCCGCGTAAATGAACTTCAATTAAAGAACTGACAGGGGAATTAAAGAGTCAACAATGCCGATAGCATTCTATACTTAGCATGTCTTCACCTGGCAAAATGGCGGCGTTGCCAACTCAACAAACCCAATTACCTGAGCAAAGGGAAGTTAAGCGTTCATTTGTTTCTATCACTTTGCTAAAAGTTTTTGTTCAATTTTATTATCACCGCTTCTAAATTCAGTAAAATATTTACCACACATAAACCTATATAATATTTTGTAAAGAATTAATAAAAGTAATTTTTGACTTTTGTAATATTTATTGTATATACGTCATTTCATTTCAGTAACTACAATAACATGAAATGTCAATAACAACAATAACATGAAATGTCAATAGCAACAATAACATGAAATGTCAATAGCAACAATAACATGAAATGTCAATAACAACAATACCATGAAATGTTAATAGCAACAATAACATGAAATGTCAATAGCAACAATAACATGAAATGTCAATAGCAACAATAACATGAAATGTCAATAGCAACAATAACATGAAATGTCAATAGCAACAATAATATGAAATGTCAATAACAACAATAACATGAAATGTCAATAACAATAATAACATGAAATGTCAATAGCAACAATAATATGAAATGTCAATAGCAACAATAACATGAAATGTCAATAGCAACAATAACATGTAATGTCAATAGCAACAATAACATGAAATGTCAATAGCAACAATAATATGAAATGTCAATAACAACAATAACATGAAATGTCAATAACAACAATATCATGAAATGTCAATAACAACAATATCATGAAATTTCAATAAAAACAATAACATGAAATGTCAATAACAACAATAACATGAAATGTCAATAACAACAATAACATGAAATGTCAATAATAACAATATCATGAAATGTCAATAACAACAATATCATGAAATGTCAATAACAACAATATCATGAAATTTCAATAAAAACAATAACATGAAATGTCAATAACAACAATAACATGAAATGTCAATAAAACCAATAACATGAAATGTCAATAACAACAATAACATGAAATGTCAATAACAACAATAACATGAAATGTCAATAAAAATAATAACATGAAATGTCAATAACAACAATAACATGAAATGTCAATAACAATAATAACATGAAATGTCAATAACAACAATAACATGAAATGTCAATAACAACAATAACATGAAATGTCTATAACAATAATAACATGAAATGTCAATAACAACAATAACATGAAATGTCAATAACAACAATAACATGAAATGTCTATAACAATAATAACATGAAATGTCAATAACAACAATAACATGAAATGTCAATAACAATAATAACATGAAATGTCAATAACAACAATAACATGAAATGTCAATAACAACAATAACATGAAATGTCAATAGCAACAATAACATGAAATGTCAATAGCAACAATAACATAAAATGTCAATAACAACAATAACATGAAATGTTAATAGCAACAATAACATGAAATGTCAATAGCAACAATAACATGAAATGTCAATAGCAACAATAACATGAAATGTCAATAGCAACAATAACATGAAATGTCAATAGCAACAATAATATGAAATGTCAATAACAACAATAACATGAAATGTCAATAACAATAATAACATGAAATGTCAATAGCAACAATATTATGAAATGTCAATAGCAACAATAACATGAAATGTCAATAGCAACAATAACATGAAATGTCAATAGCAACAATAACATGAAATGTCAATAGCAACAATAATATGAAATGTCAATAACAACAATAACATGAAATGTCAATAACAACAATATCATGAAATGTCAATAACAACAATATCATGAAATTTCAATAAAAACAATAACATGAAATGTCAATAACAACAATAACATGAAATGTCAATAACAACAATAACATGAAATGTCAATAATAACAATATCATGAAATGTCAATAACAACAATATCATGAAATGTCAATAAGAACAATATCATGAAATTTCAATAAAAACAATAACATGAAATGTCAATAACAACAATAACATGAAATGTCAATAAAACCAATAACATGAAATGTCAATAACAACAATAACATGAAATGTCAATAACAACAATAACATGAAATGTCAATAACAATAATAACATGAAATGTCAATAACAACAATAACATGAAATGTCTATAACAATAATAACATGAAATGTCAATAACAACAATAACATGAAATGTCAATAACAACAATAACATGAAATGTCTATAACAATAATAACATGAAATGTCAATAACAACAATAACATGAAATGTCAATAACAATAATAACATGAAATGTCAATAACAACAATAACATGAAATGTCAATAACAATAATAACATGAAATGTCAATAACAACAATAACATGAAATGTCAATAACAACAATAACATGAAATGTCTATAACAAAATAACATGAAATGTCAATAACAACAATAACATGAAATGTCAATAACAATAATAACATGAAATGTCAATAACAACAATAACATGAAATGTCAATAACAATAATAACATGAAATGCCAACAACAATAGCATGAACACCCTTTCTCTGATTATAATAACACTTTCAACACTACTTATGGCTTTAGTTAATTAGAGCTTAGCTAATGAGAACTATTCATAACGGTAAAAAATAAAATAGTTAACACTGAATCTCACCGCAAATTAGTTTAATAGAAACAAACTCTCTAGTTTATAACACAGAGTAATGTTTACTTTCGGCGAAGATGTCGCCTTCCTCATTGCTAGGCTACTACTTATAGCTATTGATAAACTAAAAGTAGGTCTTATAAATAGTCTAACATATTTAATGCATTAATGAATAATGTTTTTTTTTAAATATAGCTAAAATATTTATTGAAAAATTAACTTTTATTCAAAGCTATTAAATTATTAGTGTTATATACTGAATTACCAACACTTTGTAGCGCATTTGTGCAAAAATTCAAATTTTCAATCTTAAGGAAAATATTTTTCATTTTTCCATTCAAGTTCAAATACATTTTTTTAAAACTTGTAGTGGATGACACTTCATGATAATACTGTTTTTTCAAATATTAATTTATTAGTTAAATTTAATGAATTAGTTTTAGTTTAATATGGGCGACAAACGTTTTTCAAAAGGGGCAAGGTATGCAATATAGTTATTTCGTCTCATTTAGCTTGAAATAAGTGATAACATTATTTTATAAAACAGCTGATTTTGTGTTATAGGTTAGTATGTAAAACAGTTGTTTTAACAGATTGGTTACATTATTCTATTTATTGTATATTATTATGTTAAAGTGTTATTTAATATTTTTATCAGTTATATACAATATATATATATATATATATATATATATATATATATATATATATATATATATTAATTTGTATTTGAACAAATCTTTCTTCAATGAATGCAATTTATTGATAATGCGTTATATATTTGTTGCCAATTTTTTAACGAAAATTTTCTTAAGCCCGTCTGACACTTTTTAGAACCAAAATTCTTCAACTAACGTTTTTATTCAGTAAATTTTCCAACATCTAATAAAGGTTTTGTATTAGCTATTAAATCCTCTATTAACTACGTTCTGCAAATGTAGCAATAACTTCTGTTGGCCAGTCCCACTGTCACATTTTATCTTTTTATTTTCGTTAAAACACCTGAATCAGACCGGCCGCCTACCAGGATCTTAGAGACGCAAGTCTTTTGCATTCCATTGCCGGAATAAAGAGAAGAAGATTTAACCATCCTCTGGTTCAGGAAATAGGAAGTTATGGCATCGCTTGAGCAGAGTTGCTTACCTTAAGTAGGATGATTAGAAAGGATAGGAGGGTTTTGTAAGTATAAGTAGACGCGTAAAACCTTCCGGAAGAGGTTATAAGGAGGGTCCTGGCGTCATGTGTGCAGGGTTGCGATTTAAAGAAAGAAAGAGCTACCCTATTAAAGAAGTGTAGTGACAAATAGATGGAATTGGATAAACTAAGAAAAGGTCTCTCAAACGTAAGAGGATACTTGTTCAAGGCCATCGAACCCGAATATTTTAATTGGAAACATTTCCTGTAAATTCTCTCTTCAGCCGTTATCTAAACTTCCTACTAACTTACACCCTTCAGCTGGTTGGGGCTAAAGTAAGCACAAATTCCTGGAGCACTTCTTCAGCCTCATAAAAAATGTTAGAAATCTGTGTGCATGGCGGAGTCTCAAGTGGAAAGGGGCTACTTAAGTGCTACTTTAAAAACGTCATAATTAATTTACGTCATTAATTGTTTGCCATGATTACACTCATTGCGAAGGCCGTGCTGCAGAGCTATTGCACGATCGACAAAGAGTGTTCGAGACCGTCGCAAAAACACCTTAATTTGGAATCTTAAACAGATTTTATAATGTTAAACAGGTTTTAGAATGATAAACAGGTTTTAGAATGTTGAGCAGGTTTTAGAATGTTGAGCAGGTTTTAGAAAGTTAAAAAGGTTTCAAAATGATAAACAGGTTTTAGAATGTTAAGCAGGTTTTAGAATAATTAAAGAATAAAAATATGGTACAACTCACAAATTTAAAATTTTTTGTTTCATACGCGTTTCAACGACTAATTTGTCGTCATCCTCAGTGAAGATACACAAATCAAATTAACTAAAGAAATATTAAACATAACCTATAAAGTTTTAACAAAAGTTAAAACTTTTGTTTGAATTATAGTTATATAAAAGTTAAAAATTATACTTTTGTTAAAACTATAAAGTTTTAACAAAAGTATAATTTTTAACTTTTATTAGGTTATGTTTAATATTTTTTTTAGTTAACTTGATTTGTGTATCTTCACTGAGGATGACGACAAATTAGTCGTTGAAACGCGTATGAAATAAAAATTTTTATATTAGTGAGTTGTACCATATTTTTATTCTTTAATTATAACTTTCACTCACAAGCCAGCTCGAATATTATTTACAGGTTTTAGAATGTTAAAGAGAATTTAGAATTTTAAGAAGGTTTTAGAATGTTGAACAGGTGTTAAAATGTTAAGCAGGTCTTATAATGTTAAACAGGTTTTATAATTTTAAACAGGTTTTATAATGATAAACAGGTTTTAAAATGATATACAAGTTTTAGAATGTTAAAAAGGTTTTAGAATGTTAAACAGGATTTAGAATGTTAAGAAGGTTTTAGAATGTTAAAAATGTTTTAGAAAGATGAACAGATTTTAGAATGTTAAACGGGGTTTAGAATGTTGCACAGGTGTTAGAATGTTAAAAAGGTTTTAGAATGTTAAAAAGGCTTAGAATGTTTATCGTTCTTATGTTGAAGGCTATATAAATTAAACACAAAATCGACGAGAATTCCCTTTAGACCAGAAAGTGATAAAATTTTACATTCGTAACTATAAATATTCATTTCGTGAAAGCAATAAAAAGTCAACTAATAGACTAATTACTTTAAGTATAAAAACAAAAATGTATTTTTAAAAACAGGTAATAAGAAATTAAGAAAAGTCTATTCTTACTAAAGTGAACAAAGATGAATTTTTATTATAGTTTCTTTTTATTTTATAATTATAATTAAAATAAATTTGTAAATACAAACATTTCATGATCAGAATGAGAATGTTAAGTGGCAAAATAGAAAGCGAAGTTTATTGCAATTTCTCATTTTCCTCTCTATGTATGGTGTTGGACTATTATTTTTGTGCGTTACTATTTATACACTTTCTTTTTTCGTCGCTTGCATTGTAATGTAGTTTCTTTTCGCTTTCCTTTCGCATTGTCCGTTTGTGAAGCAAAGTTCGATAAAGTTAATCCAGTTTCATTGTTTCTGTTATTCCTTTCATTAATTTTTAATCCTAGAGCATTATTTATCATATTAAGTGGTAACCACGGCACACAACAATGTAAGGATGTACAGTGGAAACTTTCACGACAACCAGATGGTGGCAAAACACACACACACACACACACACACACACACACACAAACACACACACACACACACACACACACACACACACACACACACACACACACACACACACACACACACACACACACACACACACACACACAAACACACACACACAAACACACACACACACACACACACACACACACACACACACAAACACACACACAAACACACACACACACACACACATATATATATATAACTTTGAATTTTAAATTTTCAGCTATAGGATAGTTGTCTAGGTGCCAAAAAGCGCTAGACCTCGAAAATGAAGAAACTCAGTTCGAATCCGACTTAAAACCTTTATTTTTATGATTTAATTATTGAATAAATGTTTGAAAAAACTGAATTAACATAAAGTGTCAACCACTATAGATTTTAAAGAATGTATTTGAACTTGATTGGATGAATAAAAACTTATTTTATTAACCATTTGAAAATTTCAAAGTTTTATTCAGATTTTGATTCAATCAGTAAGTGTTTAAACTTTTAAAGTAAGTGCTGTTTTTGCGGGAGATGTACACATTTTCAACAGTTTTTTGGAACAAACCTCTGTTATCGTTTTTAAAATAGGCACACATTTCCCGCATGGGTTGTCTTCATACAAGTCTGAGAGTCTGGTCCTTTGGGAGAATATTGGTTCAATTGTTCCGCTAGTTTATTTTGCGTTTATGTTGTTACCTAAACGTATATTAATGTTGTAACGTTGTTACATTACTATGTTGTTACTTTGTTAATGTTTGGTTGTTAACTATTACTGAAACAAACAGAAGTTTTTATAGAAATACTGTTATTTAAATGTTTAACTAATTAAACTTCTATTTTACACATGTTCGCTGATATTCCTATGGGGTTTCGCAAGATAAACAGATTTAGCATCTAAAGTTATCATATTGTTCTATTAGTTTTTCTCCTCTGTTGCACACTATACGAGCCTATAAAATCTAGTTTTACACTAACTTATTTTATAATGTACAAGTAATATTAACAAAAAATGTTTAAAGTTGATTCCTATTTAGCTCAACAAAGGAACTTTTTTATCAAACAATTACTATTAATATACATAAAGTAACATAACCTATGCGTCAAGTCAGCTGTACTATCACATAACCTATGCGTCAAGTCAGCTGTACTATCACATAACCTATGCGTCAAGTCAGCTGTACTATCACATAACCTATGCGTCAAGTCAGCTGTACTATCACATAACCTATGCGTCAAGTCAGCTGTACTATCACATAACCTATGCGTCAAGTTAGCTGTACTATCACATAACCTATGCGTCAAGTCAGCTGTACTATCACATAACCTATGCGTCAAGTCAGCTGTACTATCACATAACCTATGCGTCAAGTCAGCTGTACTATCACATAACCTATGCGTCAAGTCAGCTGTACTATCACATAACCTATGCGTCAAGTCAGCTGTACTATCACATAACCTATGCGTCAAGTCAGCTGTACTATCACATAACCAGTAACATAAAATCAGTTGTTTCCAGGAAAGTTATCACTTATTTTAAGCAAAATGGGACGAAATAGCTATATTGCTTTTGTAAAACGTTTTTCTCCCATATAAAACTAAAATAAATTCATTTTAAATTTATGTAGTGTATTAATATTTGAAAAAACTGTATCAATATCAAGTGGAAACCACTGAAGGCCTAAAAAATGTATTTGAACTCAAGTGAATGAATGAAAAGTATTTTGATAAGTATTGAAAATTTGAACAAGATATATATATATATATATATATATATAAGGAGTGTGTGAGGTAATAAAAGGAATTGAAATAATACCGGAATGAACTAAGCAGAAGGGCCGAGAAAAACCAATTCTGCTAATCATAGTAGTTCTGGAAAAGGAGTCGAAACAGAAATCTCATCCCGTGGCTGAGTCGATGACCATTTCGGCTTCCAGTAAGGATTTAGAGGACTTAATAACCTCCCACCGTTTTGGGACCGATGCTAGTTACACTATTCACGTATTTGAGATTGGATCTTAGGACAGTGTGATATAGTTTACGCCAAAAAGCTCTACCACTGAACATTCAGTTTGATACTTCCCAGCTTCACATTTCTTAACCGTCTCACAAGCATTAGTGTTCCGAGGGTTCCGGGGCTTCTCCCCAATCGATCTTTCGCCATACGACAATAAGGTAAACTTTTCCTTCTATGGAAAATGAAGTTAATAATTTTAAAAGTGTAGCTTTTTAAAATATAAATCATGCTTGAAAAATATTTGTTTACATTATAGAAAACAATAATTTATATCTAGATTTTATAGGAAAATTGTGCAATGGAAGAACAAATAGTACATGATAACTTTAAATGCGAGATCTATTTATCTTGCGAAACCCGATTGGTCAATTGGTGAACATTTATAAAATAGAAGTTTAATTAATTAAAAATTTAAACAGTGGTGTTTCTTTAATAAATTCAATATTTCTGTTTGATTCAGTAAAAACTGACACAACATTAAGAATGTAGAATGTAAACGTAAAATAAACTAGCAGAGCGGTTTCTTGAGGAGATCACGCTAAGATATAATGAAGTCTTTGAGAGACGCTGAAGGAGAGCGGGGTACGTCCCCTTCTGTCATTAAGACTTTGGCATTTAAATTCATTTAATTTCTTGAGCAGCGTCATACAGGCCCGCTACACGTTATTAAAACTCTATCAAAAATCCTTTTTGCTGTTAGTTTTTTTTTTAGGAAAGGGGCGCCACTTTCCGTCCCCTCTCAGTACACTTTGCTTTGTAGTTCAGCTTTTTTAAAATTTTCTCGCAGTTTATTAATGCGTGTCTTTCAATATGAAGCGAGGGCTATGCTTAATACAAGAGTTCCCCCTGCATTGATGTTTTCGTAATACGAGCGCCCAGTAACACGGTCTACATTATTAAGGGATTTTTAAAATTACATTCGTTAACTTCCAAAGTTGTAGTAGTAACAAACGGAGACAGGTTTTCATTCCTTTTTGGATTTCTGGTTGTTACAAGTTTTCATCCACAAACACGTAGCTGGTAGGAAACCGTTCTATACCCGAGTAACCCCACTTCAATACAACCTCTCATATTTGAACCATAAATCCCTTAGTTTATGCTTGACCAGAGTTGTAACCCCTTCATCACCTCACAGGTTGGAAGGAGACTTACTGTAGGTTAGTGACCCTGCCACCGTGATTCCTATGTTTTCCTCCACAAGGAGGTCAATTCCAACACAAGGATGGTCAATGTTACTTTCCCTTTGTCCTACCTTGTTCCATGTACGTTTCCTTATCTTTATTTTTACAAAGAAATTTAATGTATTTCACTTTATAACCCGAGTAGAGAATAAGTCTACTTAAGGTAGAGACCCTTACCCACGTGGTGCCGTGACCCACATCTCCTTCACCACGAGAGGTGATCCGTACCTTAATCCTACCTGAATGTCTAATCCTCTTCGTAGGGGATAGTAGGTACTCTGGTTCATCGTCTTTACACTACAAAAAAAATATTATAACTTTAAAGTACGTGTTAGCCAGTTACACACACACACATACACACACACACACACACACACACACACACACACACACACACACACACACACACACACACACACACAAACACACACACACACACACACAAACACACACACACACACACAAACAAACACACACACACACACACACACACACACACACACACAAACACACACACACACACACACACACACACACACACACACACACACACACACACACACCAAACACACACACACACACACACACACACACACACACACACACACACACACACACACACACACACACACACACACACACATACACACACACACACACATACACACACACACACACACACACACACACACACACACACACACACACACACACATACACACACACACACACACACACACACACACACACACACACACACACACACACACACACTTCGTATCATTTCCTCTTTGCGTCAGCTGTACATATTCATTCAAATGTAAATCTTTTAGTTTTTTTACTGTAACATTTTTTTAAATTTTATTTTTATTGCTATTTTCCTCTCACTATTCTCCTGTATTTTATTTCTATTATTTTAATAAATATTTGTATTTCAGTTAACTACTTTTGGATTATCCGGTAAATGTGACAAATGTCAATGCAAAATAATTATTTATTCAATTCTTTCTACTAGTTCTTAATCTCCTTATATATATATATATATATATATATATATATATATATATATATATATATATATATATATATATCAAATTATCAATAGTCAATAAAATATATTCTATTTATCCTTTTAAGTTCAAATACATTTTTTTAAACTTGTAGTGGACGAGACTTGATGTTAATACAGTTTTTCTAATAATAATTCATTAATTGAAATTCATAATGAATTAATTATAGTTTTGTATGGGAGCAAAACTTTTCACAAAAGGGATAAGGTATGCACTATAGTTATTTCTTCCCATTTGGCCTTAAATAAGTTATAACATATGATTTCATAAAACAGCTGATTTTATGTTATTGGTTATGTGTTAGAATAGTTGTGTTAACGTATAGATTATGTTATTTTATTTATATATTATTTGTAATTATTTATTAAAAAGTAACTAAAATGAAATTACTTAGGTTTTTTTTAAGTAGGTTAACCTAAGTAGGAATTGACTTTACAAAATTTGTATTTATAGTAGCCTACTTGTTATATTTTACATTTTGATTTTCTCGGTAGTAAATTGTAATTATAGAGAATTAATCTAGTCGTATTGACGATAGCAATTCAGGGATTTAATTAGTTTTTTTTAACTTTTAACCTTTTTGTTGCCACTTTTCAAGTCGTGACAGGGAATAGTAGCCAAACTGACGAGCTATAACTTTTCTTGTTTCTACTGTTTACAGTTCTTATGTTCCCTATTTAGTTTTTACCTAATTCCACCAAGCCTTCCTTTGGTCGTGTTACGGCGTCGGATCTATGATCCAGATAGATACTTGAGTTATGAGATCCAGCATACATAGCTCGCCATGATCTCTCTCTACACCCCTGGAGTTAATGTCTTATCTAATTCCTATCTATATTTACAATCTTTTCCTTACCCTACTTAAACTATATCAGACAAAATGATTAAAAAGCGTATAAAAATCAAGTAAGAAAAGCATTTAATGCTTTAGTATGAAACTATGCTCATTATTAATGATGTAAAACTTATAAATAAATTTACTTTCGTATAAATCTTTTTATTTTGTAGTATAGAAACAAACAAGTAATAATTCTTTAAAAAAATTCAATCCCTACTTAAACCAACAAAAAATTATTTTAGCTTCTTTAATTTCAAAATAACAAAATATAAATATGTATATGCAAATGTCAGAATAATATTAAGTAGCAAAATAGAAAGCAAATTTCATTGCAATTTTTTATTTTCCTATCTCTGTATGGCGTTGGACTATTATTTTTGTTTGCAACCATTTATAAGCTTTCTTTTTTCGGCGCATGCATTGTGTTGTTGTTTCTTTTCGCTTTCCTTTCGCAAAGTCCGTAGGAACGAAAAAGTGAAGCAAGGCTCGGTACCGTTAAACCAGTTCGTTTGTTTATTTTATTCTTTTCATTAATTTTTAATCCTAGACCATTATTTATAATATTGTGTGTGGTAACCATGGCAATAATTGAAGGTTGTGCAATGGAGGTTTCGACGAAAACCGAGGGGATATGAAAACATTCATATACATCTTTGAAAAATACATTTCTAAATAAGGGAGAGTTGGCTCAGTGCCTAAACGCTAAATTTCGAGTATGAAGATACTCAGTTCGAATCCAACCCCCAAAATTTTGCAATTTAACGATTGAATAAATATTTGGAGAAACTGTTTTAACATCGATTGTCATGCAATATAGGTTTAATAAAATGTATTTGATTGGATGAATAAAAACGTATTTTATTACGGTTGAAAATTTGTACAAAATATATGTCAGGAGATACGTAATATAATAGAAGGAATTTAAAAAATAATTAATATTTTAGAAAAATTACTATTTATTAGGAATATACTGTGGTTGAATTTAATAATAAATACACAAAAACCTCTTAACCACAGACTTTCTTTATTTTACCCTTATGTACATTTCAGTTACCAAGTAACCATCCTCAGAGGGATAACATACAAAGACTGTCTTTGTATGTAATCCCTCTGAGGATGGTTACTTGGTAACTGAAATGTACATAAAGGTAAGAAAAAAGTTTGTGGTTAAGGGGTTTTTGTGTATTTATTATTTTAGAAAAATGTGTGATGTTAACTTTTTTGTTTTTAGTTTGCAATTGAACATTGGAACCAATTAAAAACTATCAAGGAATCAATGCAATGCCTAGGATTGTGGAACGCGATATCAAGTTACTTCCAGTGTAAACAAAGAGGACCAACACAATGCCACAATCAACTCTTCCCTTTGGCTGTGTGAGTTACAACTTACTGGTATGTTTTCTTAGCCTATAAGGATTTCTAGAGATTATTTTGGGGGAGCTGGAAATGTAGAGCTAAGGGAAATGGTTTTCCCTCTTTGGGGCGAAATAGGGCAAAGTAAGATTTAAATTTTATACCGAACCCCGAATATGGCAGAAAAATGTACCTGACGATGTAGTAAGTCTTAAGGAAAACGTATGAGATAGTTAGATATGATGTTTAAAATAATTAAACACCCTAGAAACAAAATTTATGAATAAAGAAAATACAAAAAACAATTATGAACAGAGAAAATACGAAAAAAATTAGTCACGAAAATGCGGCAAAAATTTTGAATAAAGAAAATACAAAAAACAATTACGAGCAAAAAAAATACGAAAAAAAATGAATTGAGAAAATACGACAAAAATTATGAGTAGAGAATATACGACAAAATTATGAATAAAGAATATACGACAAAATGTGAAAAAAGTATTATTTACAATACAAAACCTTAAAAACGGAAGTTTCTTTATAAAGCAAAGCACTAGGTTAGAGTATATTTATGCCTACAGGGCTAAAGAAAAACCCTAGCCTACTGATACATAAACCGGTTACAAGTGAATTGACTTTAATATTAGTGCTCGTGACTACAGACAAGAGTGAAGTCATTTTTCTTTTCATTCATCAATCGGTTAGCTTACGTTAGTAAACTGAATTGTTCCAAGGAAACCTAGAGCGCTCTGTTTTATATGCATCACAGATATCTGTTCTTTCCTTTAAGAACAGGATAACATTACATATGTCTTTACTTATGGCTTAAGTAGTCCTAGTCCTTCTTGCTACATTTATCCCAGAAGGCACTAGGAGTTCTTCAGATACAGGCAACGTAGCAAATACAGAAAACTTTTAGGCTCCTGTTGGGAGAAGGGCTGCTTTAAGAAAACGATTTGGTTCCCACGATGCCGTAATTTTTTCCCTCAGATAAACAAAGTGCAATTACTATAAGGCCTACCAACTTTGCTATTGCTCGTATTATACCATGTTTCCAATACTAGGGAACGATTAAAATCCCTCTGCAGTGTTATTTCCACCGCACCACGTATCCTACATTTCTAAAAGGCGTGTAATTTATAAATATAGGTGAATTGTAGGAATCTATAGATATAGATTCAAGGTATTCACTAACTAAGCATTTTCAGTCTCATGATGCTCCCCTATTCAGAAGTTTATTTCTCTAGTTTCCAAAGAGTTTGTGTATGTTTTTACCTGTTATTGAGAGTGAAAGACATAGATGCCACTTTACGACTTCTAAGTTTATATAGAGTAGGGATTCTTCACCCGAGCACCTCAAGTCACGTAATGCTTTCTTATTTTTAATACTTATCTCAGTATTTCCCAGAGAATTTAGTTCTTCTTCTTATCTGTTATGGATATTTTTTTATTTAAAAGAGAGTGTAAGACCCAGCCTTTATCTGTGACTTGTATAGAGAGTACGTGTTCTTTAATCGAGCACTTTAAGTCACATAATGTCCACAAATTTATAATGCTTATCTCAGTATTTCCCAGAGAATTTAGTTCTTCTTCTTATCTGTTATCGATATTTTTTATTTAAAAGAGGGTGTAAGACCTAGCCTTCGTTCTGTGACTCCTATAGAGAGTACGTGATCTTTAATCCAGTACTTCAAGTCACATAATGTCCCCCAATTTTTAATACTTATCTCAGTATTTCCCAGAGAATTTAGTTCTTCTTCTTATCTGTTATCGATATTTTTTATTTAAAAGAGGGTGTAAGACCTAGCCTTCGTTCTGTGACTCCTATAGAGAGTACGTGATCTTTAATCCAGTACTTCAAGTCACATAATGTCCCCCAATGTTTAATACTTATCTCAGTATTTCCCAGAGAATTTAGTTCTTCTTCTTGTCTGTTATGGATATTTTTTAATTTAAAATAGAGTGTAAGACCTAGCCTTCATCTGTGACTCCTATAGAGAATACGTGGTCTTTAATCGAGCATTTCAAGTCACATAATGTCCCCCAATTTTTAATACTTATCTTAGTATTTCCCAGAGAATTTAGTTCTTCGTCTTATCTGTTATGGATATTTTTTTATTTAAAATAGAGTGTAAGACCTAGCCTTCATCTGTGACTCCTATAGAGAATACGTGGTCTTTAATCGATCATTTCAAGTCACATAATGTCCCCCAATTTTTAATACTTATCTCAGTATTTCCCAGAGAATTTAGTTCTTCTTCTTGTCTGTTATGGATATTTTTTTATTTAAAATAGAGTGTAAGACCTAGCCTTCATCTGTGACTCCTATAGAGAATACGTGGCCTTTAATCGAGCATTTCAAGTCACATAATGTCCCCCAATTTTTAATACTTATCTCAGTATTTCCCAGAGAATTTAGTTCTTCTTTTTGTCTGTTATCGATATTTTTTTATTTAAAAGAGGGTGTAAGACCTAGCCTTCGTTCTGTGACTCCTATAGAGAGTACGTGGTCTTTCATCGAGCACCTCAAGTCACATAATGCTCCTCTCTTTCATGTATTCCCGAGAGTGTTTATGTGGTATCTGTTATTGACAGTTTTATTTATCCGTGGTGAAGGAGAAACGCTAGAAAAGGGAACACGATTTGTTGTTTCGTGAAGTAACATTTAAAAATGAATTAAAACGTTAACCCTAAGAAGGACAACGTAAACTTGACAATAAGGGTTGTAGGGTTGTGCCTGGAAGACCAAACGAGTTGAATCCGCCAAAACCCCTTGTTTATCGTTAACGCTGTTAAAATTTCGTACGCAATGAATCGCCAAATCGTTTCTCATCAAGTTCCGGTAACGAGTGCAGAAACCGTAACTCCTCACTTCACATAGTTTTAATTTGCGAAGACAACCCCCACCCTCCAAGTAACCATGGCGACTTTTTTCCTTCAAAATGGCTTCCTTCTTTTTGTTATATGACTGCCAATCAGAAAAGTAGGGTGGAAAAATTATCAAGAAAATAAAAGTAAGAACTAATGTAGAGGGTGTATTGAAGCAAAAATGTTGGGGTGTGTTCGCAGGGTCGGGGGGTTGAGGGTCCAATTTGCCGGAGGCGTTCGGTAAAATCCGAGATTATTGAAAATGTATAGTAGACTACGGGATGGAAATTAACTTACACAAATGTTCGTTAGCATTAGACGAGGATTATATTTTCTAAAGGAAGTGAATTTCTAAATTAAGCCCCAAACAAATTTCCTCCCCTCTTCAGTTTCGTGCTTCAATAAAGTTTTAAAGTATTTCTGCGTGGATCATTAATAGCGCTGACATACCCACAGTAAAATGCTGAAGTTTTGTTTATTTTAAGTAAAGTTTCTCTCGTCTTGCACGTGTTAGGTAATGATGTCCTAGAGCGGCAGAAACCTGTATTTCTATAAGATGGGCTCATTGTCCCTGACAAAGGAAAAGACTCTAATGGTTTTCTTTATTTTTTTATATATACTGCATTACAATAGATGCATATATACGATATGAGTGGGCTGAAGAAAAAATATTGTCACAGCCTGGGATTTGAAGTAGTCTACTCCTTGGCTAACGCTCAAAGTAGTCCTAAATGCTACAGCGTTAGCCTATATTTGAATTTTAAAATGACCTTTACTGCTTTTAAAATGTATTTATTAATTCAGAAAGGTTTGTATTAGAAGAAAGGCGTCTAATAAGATACCACACGCGCGCGCGTGTGTGTATGTGTGTGTGTGTGAGTGTGAGAAAGAGTGAGAGAGAGTGTGTCTGTGTGTTGGCAGTGATTTGTTGTTAATTAAAGTAATTAAAGTGCAAGTGACAACAAAAACCCAATAGGAATTAAAAACTAAAAAAAAAAAAAATAAATAGTCGCTGTATGACAGAGAATAAAAGTAGGCCTACGTAATTTCACTATATAATCATTAGACTCGCCCACTCTGCCCGGTGTCATAGTTTTCCCGATACAAGAAGCCATGGTCATGGTCCCACCATTGCTGATTATAGCCGCTGATTATTAATGGAACAGCCGCTAAAGATTTTGGCTATTATGGTATCCCTGTGGAAGTCTGCAAATATTCATTGTAACCACTGAAACAGTTAAAAAAACTATTTCATAGGTAGTTTTCACTTCTACTGTTGTAAAGGTTATCAAAGAATATCAAGTTGTTTTTGAAGTAAATACCTGTTTCTGCACGCGAAGAAAATCATTGTGCGGGGAGTTAGGGACACGTTAAAATCATCCCGCTCCTACACATCTAAGTTATTTAGTTTGAATATATATGTTCTATAAACAAGTATTTTGGCTTAAATTAGTTGATAACATGATTACATGCAACAGACTTCATGTTATAGGTTATGTCGTGGGGCAGCTGTACTCGAAGGTTAAGCTAGTTTATTCCTTGTAACAGTTAATATTGCAAATGTCAGTACACATACTAATTTACGTTTAAATCAATCTCCTTGCTTCAATATAATGGTGTGGGCTTTACTTCAAAGTTTTAAATGAACATTTTCTTAATCGCGAATGACAGATACTTTTAGCAACAGTTTTCAATTAAATTCGTTAAGTAAATCTTTTATTTAGTAAATTTGCGAACATCTAATTAGCATTCGTTATTGACTGTTTGAAAGAAACTTTATTTAGTTGTAAACATTTCTACTGCAATCTGGATCCAAATCAGGAGCTAAACACTTTTCTAGAGCGTTCAGTTGTGACGGATGGGTCGTTATTTTGTCATTACTAAATGTATGATCAGGGCCGGCTCTAGGGCTTCTGGTGCCCTAGACGGGAATAAATTTCTTGCCCTCATTCGGCAGAGTAAGAACTTCGGAAATGTGTTTTTGTAATAATTGTTATAACAAAAAATTTTGTTTATAAAGTTTGAATAGTGGCTTGTATATGTAACTGTTGCTTGGATTTACCAGAAATTACTTTAATAAGGTTTCGAAGTGTAGCGTTAACGTGTGCTGGTATAAAGGAAAGACTTGGGCGCGCGTGCCTAGTTCTCCTATTCTTAATATAGGCCTAAGTACATTTGTAAATACAGTTAATTTACAAGTGAACGATAGTGTATTTGGTAATTAGAAATAACTACCTTAATTTCCAAAAATTTAGTGTCAATTTACATAAAAGTGTTATCAAAATAGTTGAATGAAAAGTTAAATTGAAAGAAGTTGGATGAAAAGTTAAATAGAAAGTAGTTGGATGAAAAGTTAAGTCGAAAGTAGTTGGATGAAAGTTAAATAGAAAGTAGTTGGATGAAAAGTTAAGTCGAAAGTAGTTGGATGAAAAGTTAAATTGAAAGTAGTTGGATGAAAAGTTAAATTGAAAGTAGTTGGATGAAAAGTTAAATTGAAAGAAGTGGGATGAAAAGTTAAGTCGAAAGTAGTTGGATGAAAAGTTAAATAGAAAGTAGTTGGATGAAAAGTTAAATAGAAAGTAGTTGGATGAAAAGTTAAGTCGAAAGTAGTTGGATGAAAAGTTAAATAGAAAGTAGTTGGATGAAAAGTTAAGTCGAAAGTAGTTGGATGAAAAGTTAAATTGAAAGTAGTTGGATGAAAAGTTAAATAGAAAGTAGTTGGATGAAAAGTTAAGTCGAAAGTAGTTGGATGAAAAGTTAAATAGAAAGTAGTTGGATGAAAAGTTAAATTGAAAGTAGTTGGATGAAAAGTTAAATAGAAAGTAGTTGAATGAAAGTTAAATTGAAAGTAGTTGGATGAAAGTTAAATTGAAAGAAGTTGGATGAAAAGTTAAATTGAAAGTAGTTGGATGAAAGTTAAATAGAAAGTAGTTGGATGAAAAGTTAAATAGAAAGTAGTTGGATGAAAAGTTAAATTGAAAGTAGTTGGATGAAAAGGTAAATAGAAAGTAGTTGGATGAAAAGTTAAATAGAAAGTAGTTGGATGAAAAGTTAAATAGAAAGTAGTTGGATGAAAAGTTAAATCGAAAGTAGTTGGATGAAAAGGTAAATAGAAAGTAGTTGGATGAAAAGTTAAATAGAAAGTAGTTGGATGAAAAGTTAAATTGAAAGTAGTTGGATGAAAAGTTAAATCGAAAGTAGTTGGATGAAAAGGTAAATAGAAAGTAGTTGGATGAAAAGTTAAATAGAAAGTAGTTGGATGAAAAGTTAAATAGAAAGTAGTTGGATGAAATGTTAAATAGAAAGTAGTTGGATGAAAAGTTAAATTGAAAGTAGTTGGATGAAAAGTTAAATCGAAAGTAGTTGGATGAAAAGGTAAATAGAAAGTAGTTGGATGAAAAGGTAAATAGAAAGTAGTTGGATGAAAAGTTAAATTGAAAGTAGTTGGATGAAAAGTTAAATCGAAAGTAGTTGGATGAAAAGGTAAATAGAAAGTAGTTGGATGAAAAGTTAAATAGAAAGTAGTTGGATGAAAAGTTAAATAGAAAGTAGTTGGATGAAATGTTAAATAGAAAGTAGTTGGATGAAAAGTTAAATTGAAAGTAGTTGAATGAAAGGTTAAATAGAAAGTAGTTGGATGAAAGTAAAATAGAAAGTAGTTGGATGAAAAGTTATATAGAAAGTAGTTGGATGAAAAGTAACAATGGCTTTGCATTAAAGCTTTTGTTTTGGTATTTTGGCGATTTAGTAATTCCTCCGCTTATGTTGGTAGCGCCGGAAGTAGTAAAGTTAATTTACTTTATGTTTTTAAATTTCCAAATTTAAAAAAATCCTCAAATTATAGCCCCCTGCCGAAATTTGCTCCCTAGGCTGCCGCCTAGGTTGTATATATAGATCCTAATATATAGGATTGTATCGTAAGAATAATCCATTCCTTCTGGGATTATAGTTTCCGGGATAAATATTCACGCAATACTGTTAGAGAGTTATGGCAAATATGTTTTAACTAAAATGTCCGAAAAAACACCATTTATTTAAACAGTTAAAAGTTTAACTCCCGTATGAAAATACAATCATGCCAAAACGGTTCATTATTCACAAACATTCTAAACTTTTAATTGGTTATGTATAAATGAATTTTACACGATAAGAACCCAATAGCTACAACAAAATTAATTTACGTACATTTCGCTATCTCTTAACATGGGTGCCTGTAATACGAATATACATAGGTAGGCCTACTTAATTTATCTTTAAATTAATTTTGTTATGCTTAGTGGTTTTTTACTGCGTTAAATTTCATATTCTACAGTTTCTCAAGAGAATAAGTCATCAAGTTCAAATGGATTTATTTGGGAATCTAAAACTTAGTTCAATTCTACTTATAAACAGTTATTGTTTCCAGTTTATAATACAAAGAGTACCTGTGACTTGAGGTAGGTCTAAATTTGTTGGTAATATTTAGTGGGAAAACTATTTATATTTTAAATTTTAATAATTGTTTTTTTAACTGAATTTGTAGTACCGTATGCGCCAAAATAAACAGTACTGAAAATTAATCAGTTGTAGCTGCCTTTTCGATCAGCTGGGCCAACTTTTGATTGTTGCCGCGTGTTCATTTGAGGTTAGTTTTTGCAGACATGGTGCTGACTATTGCAGAAAAAACTTTATCGTAAAGCATATTTTCGCTCACAAGACCTCACAACCCTTTTCAGCAAAATTATCCAAAACCTTCGAGAACGGGCGAGTGTTGGCTCAAATTGAATGGAGCTCATATAGAACATGTTTATACCCGAATCTAATCGATTTAGCTTCTTTTTATCTGTATATATTTGTAAAACTATGTAAATAAGATAAAATGAAGTAAAAAAAAACTTACAACTGTTTATTTTGGCGCATACGGTATTTGGAAGGAATTCCTGTAAATATTCGGAACACTGACAAAGGCGTAATTGTTGTATGCATATTCCACAGCCGTTATGATTCTACCCCGATTCTCAGTCCTACCAGCTGAGATTAATGTGTTTCCCTCGGCCTACATAAATCCCAAACATTAATGGCCGTGACCTAAATGTGGTATTTACCTTATGATTAAATAATCTTATTTTTCCGAATGTTTAAATAATAATTAATCCAAACAAATAGTATGTTATTAAAATCCGTTCCTCAGAGTTTTAAAATTGTAGATTTCGAATTAAAGTTTTTCCAGTTTTCAATACTTATTATTATTTTAGCTAAGAATACAGTTATAATGATATATAACTTAAATCACGTAAAATTGCAAATAAATCACAACAGTACCCCGTGTCTAACACTATTACTAAGTTTCTTACAGCACTTTTAATGTAGGAGCTGCTGTAATGTGCTGCTAGTCATAGCTTGGGCAAAGGGCTTTGTGTTACTCCTGATTAAAATACACTTGTCAGTAAAAAAATAAGTAATTGCCAGTTGTAGCTTCCAATGATTTATTCTACATGTATTATTGCAGGAATTATAATAATATTTTAATGCGGAGGTATGTGCATATAGGTAACAAAAATCCTAAAAAATAGACTTCCTTATATTATTCTATACAAATCCTTCTTCGTTAAATAAAATATTAGCCTACAACATAGAAATAGTAAGGATTAAGGGGATGCACTTGTGCCACATTAAGGAAGAAGCAGATGTGAGTGATGTTTTATCTATACGCCTATATCTCGCAATTAAGCATAGTTCTAACTATTTGATTTATTACACTTATATTTTTTCAGTCCTAGACGTGTTGTTGGGTAATCTTGAAGATGTTTTTCTTGCTGATTCCGAATCTGGGCTCAGATTTGTTCTATCATGTCTAGTCTCTTTAGGACAACAGAATATTTAAATGCTTTTTCAAGGGCGTTTCAGCAAAACAATAGATAATTAGGATTTTATCGCTTATTTAAGGTCTGACAAGTCCCTTTTCAGTGTCCAGCGATACTCTGCTAACAAGTAGGCGTTGAACTTCCCTTGGTACGGGTTTTCCATGCATGAAGTATCCTGATGGAAACGTTCATCACTTACGACGCCAAAGTCCTGGTGGGAGTCCAGGAAGGGAATAAGGATATATTGCTGACCATTCTTTAGTGCGGTTTAGATAGATTAGTTACCAGATCATGATAATTTTTAGCCATGATATATCCTAAAAATGTTTAACTATATTTTTGAATGTGTTCCATGTGATTTTTTCCGTTGAACTCAATTGTTGTTGAAATTCCGAATCCTGTAGAACGTCGCTTCAGACATCCCTGTACAGAGACCTTATTGAAACTCCTTCTTTGATATTTCCCTCACTGATTTTCTAAAAAAATTCGGTTTCAAATATGTAAAATGTGCACCAATTCTGTCCATGGCTTTCAAAAAGACCATTTCTGTGTCCAGTAGAGATTTCGAGTTCTTACATACAAACAAGCCTCCCCCCCCCCCCCGTTTTGGGACCGATGCTAGTTGCCCTTTTCACGCATTTGAGATTAGTTCTTCGGGGCTTGTGAAATAGTAGACGCCAAAAAGTTCTACTTTTGAACTTTCAGTCTGCTAGTTTTCAGTTTCACTATCTTTAGTGTTCAATCTTTTTAGATGCGTTGATGTTGTCTATTCCGAGTCTTCTGGAAGTGGTTTCAAGTTACCTTTTATTAAATAATTACAATTAATATAAGTAAAGCAATATAGCCTAAGCGTTAAAACAGTTGCTCTACCACATAACCTACAACATAAAATCAGCTGTTTTATGAAGTCATATGTTACCTCTTATTTTAAACCAAATTGGAAGAAATATTTTATTGCATACGTTTCCCCTTTTGTGACAAGTTTTTCTCCCATATCAATCTTATATTTATTGAATAAATTATTATTTTAAGAAAGCTGTATTAACATCAAGTGTCATCCACTATAGGCAAAAAAATGTATTTGAACTTGAGTGAATGAATAAAAAGTTTTTCATTTGAAAATTTGAACAAGATATATATATATATATATATATATATATATATATATATATATATATATAAGAAGAGTGTGAACTAATAAAATGAATTGGAAAAGGAACTTTGAAATTGTTAAATATATTTGATTAAATCAAATACTGTAAAGAAAATTGGTTAATACTAATTTAGTTCCATTGCAGAATGACCTGTAGTTTACTACCATTACTAACTTCATGTAAGTTGGGGACGATCAGTGCTTGGAAATTGTATGCCTAGAAAAGTCGCCATACATTATAATGTACAATAACAAGAACACAATTCAACAATATATTACAATAAACATATTAGCAAAAACCCCAATACACACATAAAGAATAAAAAAAAACTAGTATTAGAAGTTATCTAAGTAATATTTTTATTTAATGTCTGTTAATAACTATTAATTTTTTATATAGGTTAATGACAGATCACAGACAATTTTGCTTTTTTAAAGACTCAACGTTTCGAATTTCTTTCCGAATTTCCTTTTCTAGAGCTCAGTTTGTTAAAACAAAATTTGACTTGTAAATGGATATTTATTAAGAGTTTTATAATTTGTTGATTTTTATTGTGTTTTATATAATGTTATATATTTTATAAATAGTAAGTTATTTTGTATAATTGTTTAATTAAAATTCAGCTCTTGAAAAGGAATTTCGGAAAGAAATTCGAAATGCTGAGTGTTTAAAAAAGAAAAATTATCTGTGATCTGTTATTAGCCTATATAAAAAGTTACCTAAGATTAAACCTTAGGTAAAACTTGAACCTTCGTAAAGCCAAGGGTTCAATCTTAGGTAACCAGCAAGAGTATATCAGTTGTTTATTCTTATTGTAATACATTATAATAATAAATTCAGTAATATTTTTGAAGTAATTTTAAACGTATTACATTTTCCCAATTTACATAAAAAATAAAGAAAATTTCAAAAAAACCCTTAGTTCTTCAGCTCAGTTGACATTTTACAATGTGTAACCATTCAGGTGATGTTGATCGCAGATGACCCGTCTACCATCATCGTCTCAATCACCTATTCATTTCCTTGCGTCACCTGATGGGGGACAAAAGTTATTTTTAATTTAAATTATTGTTTTTATTCAATTTTTTAAAATATGGGTAATTTTATTCAGGGCAAATTTAAACATTCTTTCTACTATTTTAATTTTTACCGTCATCGGTATTTCAGTTTTTCCATTTGACTTTTTAAGTTTGTCTTCCTCATTATGTATTCTAATCATCTATTTACGTATTATATCTACTACCTACAACTCTTAGCTTATCCTAATATAAAAATCACTAAAAAATTCTACTTTCTTCTATTGCTTCTAAAATGATCTCCAAAAGTACAACAAAATACAAAATAATTTGTTTTCATGAATGTTTCCCTGTTGTACGGGGAAGTTGGAGAATGCTCAGGCCAAGAGAGTTTTTTAATATTTATGTAATCTGAATATTGTTAACCAAGTTTAATGTATTTCTGGTTAATATTATCGGTTTTTATTTTGTATATTAACTTTTGCGGCGCCTGAACAGAAAAATCTACAGGGACAAATCTTGTAGTTGGGCCTCGTACATTAACAAATCTATATACTTGTAGCCTATACGTGATGTATACAACTATGTTAGCTAATTATAAGACATAATATATGATTTCAAACAACAGCTGATTTTGTGTTATAGGTTATGTGGTAGAACAGCTTTTTCAACATGTAGGTTGTATTACTTTATGTATTGTCCTTAAACTAATTAAAATGTTATCCAATATATTTTTATAAGTTAAAAAATACAATCTACACTAATACATACACATCTAATGATGTCTGTCTGTGTGTATGGGTGCGTGTTCTTCAATCACGTAAAAATTACTTTACCCATTGAGCTGAAATTTTACATAGACATTTTTAGATTCCCTGGTTAAAAAACAGGCATATTTTTATACAGAAATTCCGTCAGAGCACCGTCTCAATGGCCTTGAAACCCTCCTTAACACTCAATCTTCTGTACTTCATTTAATACTTAACTTGATTTAATCAGATGATAATCACCTGTAAACATCTGATAGTAATTGATTGTTATTCATCTTTTTAGGTTAATTATACTTTAGAAATGGTATGTTACAAGCAGAAGTTTTTCCTTCTCTAGGTTTTCAAGATAATAATCAGTAGGTTTATAGTTTGATATATTTATTGGGAACTATACTATTATATAAAAATCGAATGGTGTCTGTCTATGTGTTTACTCAATCACGTAAAAACTACTGAACCCATTGAGTGGAAATTTAGTATTTATTTCCCGTTCCCACGTGTACGATTTTAGCTAAAAATATTATACCGGGCGACGAAGAAAGTCATCAGAGATACGAAAAAAGTTATGAAAATTCTTGCTCACGCCCCAAAAGTTTACAATTTTGGAAAATTATAATTCCCCCCAAACGTGGTGCTAATAGTGCTGGTAACAACGCACATTTCCCACCCCTAATAAAATGCATATAAAATGAATAAAAAACATATCCTGAAGCTATATTGACAATTATTGTTTGTTATTGCCACGGAAGGTTAATTTTATATACCTATGAAGTATTCAGTCAGGGTAGATTTGATTGTAATGTACACATGTAAGGCTAGAATAGAGATCACGTGACTAAGTATTACTCCATGGAAGTAGACATTTAATTAGGTAGTATTGTATAAAATTACAACCAAATCTATCCCGACTGGACACTTTACAAGTATATTTTAATATAGGTAGTATTGTATAAAATTACAACCAAATCTATCGTAATTAGATACTGGATATAGGTAGGCCTATATTTAAATATACGTATACGTAGTACGGCGCGCCGTTGCTACTTCTTATTACTCCGCAATGAATTTTTTACCCAACTTTAGTTTGATAAAAGTTTTATTTATTTCCCTGAGCGAGAGTTTCCATAATTTTTCCGTATCCCTGACGACTTTCTGCGTCGCCCCGTATAATCTTTGACACGTGGTAACGGGAAATAAATACCTGAAATTTTACATGGACATTCTTAGGGTCCCTGGTTTTCACATAGGCCTATTTTGATTTAGAAATTCCTTTATGGCACAGCCTCACTGCCCTTGAAAACTCCCTTAACGGTAGGTTTATAAACTATAGTTGGATATATTTACTGCGATTTAATTTCAGTAAATTAAATTCAACCCAAATACAAATACAAATTACAATACAAATAATCGTCAACCCCGTACGAAGGACTGGTACTCGTTTCTACAGTTAGTTCAATAAAATGATAATCAGTTATATATTTTTCTACGAAATGAAAACTCCTTAGGTCAATTTCTAAGGACAGATTTAAATTAAATTTGTTAAATAAAACTTTTATTTGGTAAATTTTCCAACACCTAATATAAGTTTTCTATGAACTACATTAAATAGATTCTAAATAAAATCTGTAGTAACTACATTCTGCTAAAGAAATATTTACTTCTGTCGTCCGCCTCACTGACTGCTATGGTTTGGTTTCATTATTAGTGCATTGTGTGACGTAATTACTTTCGTATTGTAGTTGTTCGTATAGCTTCTTATTAAATTATGTGAGGCTATTCGTAGGTTTCTATCACTTTTACTTCTTTAGTGTGCAGAAGGTTTACAATATATCTACTTCTAGTATAACGACGTCCTCCTAGGTTCTACCTTTTCCTCTCCCTACATGAGCATAATTCGCTTCATGTTTTCTATGGAAAGCAGATGTGTGAGTCGCCTCACGTGAGGGATAATCCTTCCCAATAGCACAGACGTTCTTGCATCCTGTCCTTGCCAAAGTCCTTACCCTTCACATCCTTCATACGGGATAATACGCAACGTTACCGAAAGACATATTAGCAACAATGGTTAAATTTGGATACACTGAGACTATTACGGTAGCATATTACACAGATTAAACGTAACACATGTCTGAATGTGCAGTATTTCAAAAATTTCACTAAAGAAAAGTGTAGAAGATAATAAAATGTCCACCCATATAAATTACTATTTATTAGGAATACAATGTGGTTGAATTTAATAATAAATACAAAAAAACTCCTAATCACAAACTTTCTTTATTTTACCCTTATGTACATTTCAGTTACCAAGTAAACATCCTCAGAGGGATAACATACAAAGACTGGTATGTACACTGGTATATACAGTCTTTGTATGTTATCCCTCTGAGGATGGTAACTTGGTAACTGGAATGTACATAAGGGTAAAATAAAGAAAGTCTGTGGTTAAGAGGTTTTTTTGTGTTTGTTACAATACAAGTTATTGTCCACCAAAACAGTTTTTATAATTAATAAATACATATAATTTTAATAAAATATATAAAGGACTCCTACTGCTTAAAGACTGCATAAAATAAATTTAATTAAAACAATAATAAGAAGTGATAGAACAACATTTAGGTGTACAACGCAATAACACCATTATTTAAGATAACAAACAAGTAGAACATAAGGCATTACAAATATGTAAAGTAACAGCTCAGCAAATATAACAATTAATACAACCAAAGAGAAGTTACTATCACAAACATATGAATGACAAAGTATTTAGATATATTATTAATTCAAGACTACTTGACATTTATTAATAAAGCACCTGAACGCACTGATTGATTAGCAATGTGTTGACGTCCCATTTAGCCTAATAGCGGCGGACATTTATCTCCAGCATTTAGAGGGAAAATATCAAACATCAAAACGCACACAACATACGGGCGTCGAATAGGATGTGTTTATATCTGAGTACACATCTATATGTGACGTGGGAAGTATTAATAATTCGCAACAGAATTTGTGATTATAATTAATTTTATTCTTTAAATTTTTTACTTTTAACTTTTTTTTTTGAAGTGTTAATTTCTATACGCGCGGTGAACAAAACATGAGACTAACTCATTTTCTTTCGCGTCACGCTATTTCTGAAATGCAGAGCTTACAGCATATACTTTACAACATATGATTTTATGTAACAGCTGATTTTGTGTTATAGGTTATGTTAAAGATCAACCGAATTTCTCGTAGATTATTACTAAATAGTTTTGATCAGGTAATAAATATATTAATTTATTTTAAATTGGGATAAAAATCAACAAAAATAATTCAATATAACGATAATAATAAGTTTTGTATTTTTAAAGTAAAACACCTTTAGTCCTGTACTTTTTAAAGAACTGATTAGAATTGAATTTGTTTAAAATTAGTTTATTCAATCAACATCTAATAAATGATTTTTGTTACCCCCATTGTTTTATTCTTATGTACAATAAATATTAATCTTTACTAAATACATTCCTCAAATAAAAATGTAAAAAATAAATGAAAAATGTATTAAAATTTATATCTTTATTTGAGGAATGTATTTACTAAAGAGTAAAGTTTAATGCAGTTATTAATAAAATAATGGTAGTATTGAGATCTCTAACTTAAATTTCTTAGTATGAAATATTTTATTTTGAGCTTAAAATTCAAGCTAGACTTTTGAAATTTGTCGTTATAGTTGGTTTTTCTGTTCTAAGCATTTTAAGGAATGATATCAAGATTGATTTGTAAAGTGCCTAATATATTTATGGAATAAGAGTTAGGTCTATATATAAACTGTGCCAAATTAAGTATCTCGATAGATGTATAAAGCATATATATATATATATATATATATATATATATATATATATATATATATATATATGTATATGATTGAATTGTTATTCATTGAGATTAGGTATTAGATTAAAACAATAAATTTCATGAATTAATTCAAACATTTTTTCCCTAACTTACTGAATAATTTTCATCTTTTTTTCAACACACGCAAAGATGTTATCACTTTTGTCGCCACTACCATAAATCTCATTTATAAATTTTATTTATGTTAATTAATTTCTATGTTAATATTTGTTATGGACAACATGATGTCATACAACAGCTGATTTTATTAGACTACTGAAGGTTAGGTAGCTTTCTGCATTGTACGTTACGTTCCACTGGGTAAAACATATGTGTGAGGAACATTAGCGATAAATATAGGTTCCTAATATAACGGCCTAAATATATTTTGTAATTTACTAACTAAAAACATACTGGCCTCGATTTAATAACATTTAAATAGGATTTAACTGTACAGTTGTAATAACAAGTATTGCATGAATGCTCTGTATTATGCGAGTTTTATTCTTTTACTATCTATAAGGCACTATAATTTGCAATACATCTATGGAATTTTTGACTGTTAGCAGGCTTTTAAGATTATGTTTTATCAGTTTGCTGATTTTATTTTAAAATTCTAATTATTTCATGTTACACTTCTGTAATCAGTTCTATTACTTTTGTTTGCTTTTTTTATTAAATTTTCTTCTTGATATGATATTTTTTGTTTTAATTTTTGTTACTATTGTTAATTAAAAAAATCTTGTGTATGCTACTTATCCTGTATGTATGCCTGTGAGTTTTATTATGATCTCTCTTTTTTGTTTTCTTATCATTTGAGGATTTCTTATCGACGAAAAAAACAAAATTACCAGTCTTTGTTGTAGCTTTTTTATGATAATTATTTTCAAATTAAAAGCTGGAAAAAATTTTATATTCGATTGTCGAATATATATAGTCAATGAAATGGGACATAATTCGAATTTATAAGGTTATTAATTATTATTAATATAAGGTTATTATTAAAAATAATAAGTCTTACTAAACAACATAAAAATAGAATTAAAGAAAGACGTATGGTTATTACTTAATATGAGGAATAGAAAAATTGGGAGTAATTCATTGGATTAAAGTAGGGTATATAATCCCTGGGATGAGGATATTTGGAGGATAACATTATTTAACGATGGTGAAAGCAGTTTGTCCTTATAGTAACACGCGGAGGGTATGTTACAATGCACGGTGCGAGGCGGTAAGGATACGCGGGACGTAACCTGTGGACCACGAGATGAGACATTCCTTCCAGGCGCTGTAAGGTATTGATTAGGAGAATTGTTGATCTTGCCGGGATGTTCTAATTGAATGCTATGCCAACCGAGCGTTGCATTAAAGTTGATTGTAGAGTAAATACAAGGGGTGGACCACCCTCGCACGCAACGGTTGCCATGGTAACCCGGCATGGCTGCCACCGCTGCCAATCATCATCGGAGGAAAAATGCAGAGCCATTATTTAAAACTGAGTAATGGCCTCCTTGAGTAGAAGTTGGGAAGTGAGTAAAGACCGGGCTTAACTTACTTGTTGGAGCGTTGTCCAGCTTGCTGTGTATAACCTATGCGTTAAAACAGCTGTTCTACCACACAGCCTATTACATAAAATCACCTGTTTTATGAAATTATATGTTGTCACTTATTTAAATAAAAATGGGAAGAAATAACTATAGTGGATACCTTCCCATTTTTGAGAAAAGTGTTTCTCCCATATAAAACTAAAATTAATTCATTAAATTTATTAATGAATTAATATTTGAAAAAATTGTATTAACATCAAGTGTCACCCACTACAGGTTTAAAAAAAATGTACTTGAACTTGAGTGGATGAATAAAAAGTATTTTATTAACGATTGAAAATTTGTGCATGTGTACGAGTATATAGGGAGAGTGTGGGCTAATAAAAGGAATTAAATAAGGAAAGATTATTATCAATTTGAAAAAGTGCTTTTAGTAAATTTTTATTAAACTTGAATAAGGGGCCTTATCCCCCCGAACCAAGTTTCTCTCCCATTAATGACCCTAACTCTTGCCCCCTACCTTTATAAAATATTTCATAGAAAGTAATTGAATTATATTACAGCCCTTATAACTACTCCTTAGGCATTTTGTATTTTATTATTCCATTCTCCCAATTTATATATATATATATATATATATATATATATATATATATATATATATTATATATATATATATATTATATATATATATATTATATTATATATATATTATATATATATATATATATATATATATATATATATATATATATATATATATTAATGTTTCTTATTCTGGGTAGTCGGTAGCCCCAATAAAGAGTAGGTATTCTTCAGCTAGACCCCCTTCTCATTCCAAGATCCTCCTAATATCCTCTTCAAGGGGGGTTTCTGTTCCTACTTTATGTTATCAATATTCACAATCCTTTCCTATCCTTAGAAGGGGGGGGATATAATCATAAAAATCATATAATTACAAAAAATGTCATTGTTAATAAGTAAAGTAATATATTATTATTTTGAGTAACATAATTACCTGCCATTCCTAGCATTGTCACATTATTCGACGACGCGTTTCGGAGAACATCAATCAGTTAGAACTTTTCATGAACTCGTTTTGGAATTCCTCCGAAACGCGTCATCGAATTATGTGACAATGCTAGGAATGGCAGATAAGTATGATACTCAAAATAATAATATAGATTAGCAGAAAATTAGAAGATTATAAAAAGTAATATATAAACCAATATTAAACCCTAACCATAAATGTGTTTAAAATATGTAATAATTAGAATATCCTCTATGTAACGTGTTAACGTCCTGTGTTAACAACGTGTTGGGAGATATAATAATGCTCTCTCTGTTTCGTACGGTAGCATTCATTGCCTCTGAAGATGACAACATTGTTGGCATAGTTCGCATAGGTTTTATTAAATGCGCATTGTTACTATTTTAATTAATGTTATTCAGTTTAGCACATTTTACATTGCTTTAAATCAGCACCACTTGTCTGTTTATTCCCAAAATGTATTTATTCACAAAAATTAAACAAAGACCAGTTGACATATGAGACAATAACATTTATTTTCAAAATAACGGTGACGTTTCGACAGATAGTTTTCCACCATCATCAGACCAAACATACTGGATGTATAATACTCGCAGTATTGTTGGCCTGATGAAGATGGCAAGCTAGATATCGAAACGTCTTTGTTTTATTGAAAATAAATGTTTTTGGCTCATACATCAACCGTCTTGTATTAAAATCAAGACTTGTGAGTGTATAGATACAAATACACAACAAATATTGTTTTTCAGAAACAAGGTATTGACGTAAAGTTAATTGAACATATGCTATGGTTTTATAAAATTCACTTCTTAAAATAACGATGTGTCTCTATTCCCTTTAACAGTCACGTGTTTAAGTCATTAAATTAATTTTTATAATACAGACACTTTAAAAAATGTGGGAACCTTTTCTTTATCAAAGTGGTTTAGGTATTTTAGTAGCATCTCGTGCAGCTTGGAGATATGAAAACCATGTTTTCTTTCGTCACAACCACACATTAGGCTTGGATGTTATCACATTGCTGTTGAAATTATTTAATGATGACTCTATTTCTTTAATGAAAGTTTTGTTTTGTAATCCTTTGTAAATTAGTTTTACCGTTTAGATGTTCTTTGGAAATGCAAGTGTAACAATATTTCAAATGTTTGTTTTTCTTTTATTATTAATAATTTCGGGCAAATTATTTCCAAAACAAGCAGCCTATCTTCCAGACAATTTTTCTAGCGAGGTGTTGTTCGTTGAAGATATCACCTTCCACATGGCTCCAATAAAAACTCCGTTAGAGAGTAGCTCTGCTCCATATTGGCAACACTGTGTACGCAGGCTATTATCACGTGCAAGAGAGGCCTTATTCATTCCTATGCTTTACTCACTGTGCTTTCCAGAACCCTTGACCGGAAATAACATACTTGTCTTCTTAACCTTAAAATACATTTAAGTTACTTATCCATGGTTTTGTACAGCATATGCGTACTTGTTCCTATATCCCTTCGCCATTTTGTTTTGCTTATACATCTTCCTTATTTAGATTTTTTTTTTGCCACGGCCTTTGTTGTGGTTTGTTCAATTGCAATCTAGGACTCTCCCTCTTTCTTCTTCTATTTGATTCGCATTTCCAAACCCTCAGTGCTATTTATGTCTCATTCATTTATCGCACACGCCCTTATCCAGTAGTTTTAGTCTGCATACTTCTTAATTTAACGTCTGTTTTACACTTATTTTTTCTTCATGTTTTTATTTCTTTGTCTCTTGATGTTAGTCTGGAGCTTCGTCTCCAGAATATTACACCATCGCTTTATTCTATTTGGGATTTCTTTATTTACCTCTCATATCTCTGAATCGTACAGTGGAGCAACGTTCTACTATTGCTTTTAATATTTGGTGTTTAGTTATGCGTGTAATGGCATTGTTCAATTGACATTCAATCAATTTATTTGTCGTGTTATTGTCATTCGTTGTTTTACTTTATTAAACTCCTACGATTAGTTCACACTCTCTTTATAGATATTATTCAAATTTTCAATCGTTAGTAAAATACTTTTAATAAATTCACCCACATTAAAAATACACCTTTATAAACTTATAGTGGATGACACCTGATGTTAATATAGTTTTTTCAAATAATAATTCATTAAATAAATTTATATAAATTAATTTTAGTTTTATTTGGGAGAAAACCTTTTAACAGAAGGGGTAAGGTATGCAATATAGTTGTTCATTCAAATTTGGTTTAAAATAGGTGATAACATATGATTTCATAAATCAGCTGATTTTATGTTATAGGTTATGTAGTATAACAGCTGTTTTAACGCATAGGTCATGTTACTTTATTTATATTAATTGTAATTATTTAGTTAAAAGTAACTAAAATAAAATTGTCTTTGTTGACCTAAGTAATAAGTAACGTTAAAAATTGTTGTTTATATTACTTGTTTATAATTAAATTGTAATGGAAGATAAATGGAGCGCCTGAATTGGGCCATTTACATAATTAGACCTGATTTATACTACAGATGTAGAGACGTGTACCTTATACAAGCATTCCTAGTTGTTTGTTTTATAGAGACATTTTCAATTTCTAAATTTGCTGTAGTATTTCCAATACTAAATTTAAGTTGATAATAAATTCGTTTAGATTATTAATTTTCAAGATTATAATTTATCATATTGTTTACACTTGTACAATTAGTATTCGTATATACGTATTTCATTGGTTACAGATTGGCATCGCTTTGGACCCAATAGATAGTGGGTCTGCTTCAAGTACACACGTGGCGCCTGGTTAGAAGCATCAATAAAGAGTAAAGACTAGATCCCAGTCGCATTGGTCTCTCTAACTAGCGCTCTAAAGAAGATATGGAGAAAATGATGAGCCGCCATTTCGAGTACACGGAGAATAGAGGTCTTCCTTCTGCAGAACAGATACTATTTGGTTCATATAAAGCCAGGAGGATTGTCAATTGGTGAATTCGTTTTGTCAGAGTCAGCCATACAAAATCTGCTTCCCTTGCGACAAGACATTCGTTGCTGAATTTTTCTTGAAAAAACTTATGGGACGGCATAAAGAAGAGGAATTTTGTCTGACTTGGAATATAATAGGTAATATTCTTTTGCATTAGGTCCTTCGCGTACGTCCGAAGAGTAGCGGAAACCTGTTCAGCATTAACAGTGTCTCTGCTAAAGTACGATCTTTGGTTCACTGTTCCCTAAATACGATGTTTGTATTTATAGTAGTCGCGACTAAACTGAGGGAAATCAAGGACCGTTGAGGTCTGATAGTCGTTCGAATCGTAGAGAGGAAGTGGATGTTTCTCGTCTCCGCATCGGTCATTCTTTGTTTCCCCAAGGTTGTCCGTTGTAAATCCGAAACCCCTCAATGTCTCAATCACACACTCCATTCAATGAGTTTGGAGAACATAAAATCTTCGAGATAACGGTCGTCGATTTTTTTAATGACTACTAAACATTATATAAAATTTGATTTTTCTTTCCATATATTTCAACTAGTTTTTAGATATTTATATTTATCTATGTTAATTTAATGTTTAGGGGTTTATTATAATTGTTTTCTAAAATTACATATTGTGTCCTTTACTTCTTTTTATTGCTCCTTTTCTCGTCATTTGTATATATATATATATATATATATATATATATATATATATATATATATATATACAGTATATTTTATTTACATTTAGTTATATAATTTTGTTGGATAATTTATTCAATAACCTCATTTGGTTGTTCTCAAAAAATGAGTTCTTTTTTATACAAAAAATCAGAGAATTTGAAATCACTGTAGAGATAATATTAGAGGTGTCAATAAGAAGGGATATAAACCACTAAGTTAACGATATGGGGGCACCATGGCATTGTATGTGTATGGCCACATACCTGACGTCTGCCTACTTAGGTAGAACTATGGAATGGACATAGTGATAGAGAATCCAAATCTTTTCGTGCGACCGATGATCACTTTATTTTGTGGTGTGTGTGTGTGTGTGTGTGTGTGCGAGCGTGCGTGCGTGCACGCTTCTCGGTTATCACCGTCTCACATTTTCTATCCCTGGACAGTACCGGTTATCACTGACATCAGCGTAGTATCTGGAAACACAAAAACACACACACACACAGACTGCAATTCCTTGTCCTGAATTTATAAGTAGCCTTAAAACTCAAATAAAACTTAAAATTAAACTTTTAATTTAAAATCTTATGTATGTTTCAATTACAAAGCAACAACCTTTAGAGGAAATTACTGGATAATGAGAAGTTTGTATCTTTTGATGATTTTTGCGATTACAAATTAAAACATAAATTAGGGCTTAAATAAAATGTCTTATGTTTGTGTAGGAGGTTGTATTTATTTATATTGAAAAATTAACTTGTTAACTTGATAACTGTTAAGCAAAGTTGCAGAACGGCCCTCGAGAGTTGCTTTTTTCCAATAAATATAGATATAATGTGTAGCTTAGGTTTTGTTGCATAAACGATAAACACTCTGTTATATATTTGGATATAATTTGAAAACAAAATATGTTGGACTCTGTAACTGTTAGACCTTTTGAGTACGATTTTAGGTTCTCATGAACTCAGGGATTGGCACTAAGGCCATTTAATGCATCTTAGTACCACTTTTAAAGGTACCAGCAGTGAATTGAGCCTAACAATCCGGATGTGAACGAATTGTGTCCACGTTTGATGAAGCCAAACGTGGCGAAGGTTAACGATAACAGCTGTTAATAATGCACAATTGTGTAATCATGCATTACTGAATAAAACAGCTTTTTTTTAACTCGTAAGATAAGCTAATTTCTGTATTATAGGTTAGAAGTAAGTTAGGTGTGTGATATTTATTCGACTTATAATTATTTTCAACTTAAAAGTTAGAATTCGTTACATTTACTTTGTGTTTTCAAACTGGTCGTGGCGTAACGCCGGTCTGCACTGAAAGGAAACTAATTTTATGAACATGATAAATTATAAAACCAAAATAGGTTAATTAATGAAATCTAGTGAGATTATGTTTTATTGTTTTTAAACAACTAATTTAAATCTTAGTTATGGTGTGGAAAAATATATTTGTTTTGCTAAACTTCAACTATATTGTAAGGAAATGTTAATTCTTGATGAATGAAATTTAATATGGACTTAATTTAATCTTATTTTTCACTAAAAGAAGTTATATTTTAATCGTATTGCCCAATCAAAAGAACGCCTTAAGAATACCTTAATCTAGCACGGCATTAACTTCAATCTGTTTTTTAGAATAATTGTTGTATATTTTTAGATATGATTTTGATGCTCACAA
>JBAIZL010000005.1:30971074-31071074 GCA_036971475.1 Prosapia bicincta
TGCTTTTGTTGATGTACGAGTTTACAGTGTCAAAGTGATCATTATACATGGTCAGCAGCAGGTGATCGGCACTAACTCACTGAGTAGGCTACTCTTACTTGCCAGCTCAGTGAAATATGTGCGTAGCCTTGCTTTTGTTGATGTACGAGTTTACAGTGTCAAAGTGATCGTTATACATGGTCAGCAGCAGGTGATCGGTACTAACTCACTGAGTAGGCTACTCTTACTTGCCAGCTTAGTGAAATATGTGCGTAGCCTTGCTTTTGTTGATGTACGAGTTTACAGTGTCAAAGTGATCATTATACATGGTCAGCAGCAGGTGATCGGCACTAACTCACTGAGTAGGCTACTCTTACTTGCCAGCTCAGTGAAATATGTGCGTAGCCTTGCTTTTGTTGATGTACGAGTTTACAGTGTCAAAGTGATCATTATACATGGTCAGCAGCAGGTGATCGGCACTAACTCACTGAGTAGGCTACTCTTACTTGCCAGCTCAGTGAAATATGTGCGTAGCCTTGCTTTTGTTGATGTACGAGTTTACAGTGTCAAAGTGATCATTATACATGGTCAGCAGCAGGTGATCGGTACTAACTCACTGAGTAGGCTACTCTTACTTGCCAGCTTAGTGAAATATGTGCGTAGCCTTGCTTTTGTTGATGTACGAGTTTACAGTGTCAAAGTGATCGTTATACATGGTCAGCAGCAGGTGATCGGTACTAACTCACTGAGTAGGCTACTCTTACTTCAGCCTCTCCTTGAGTAGTGCCTAGTAGTTTTCAATGATACAAAAACTTTGAAATCAGCTCCTTCTATCACTAGGGATGGCCATTATAACACCCCTTATTTCTATGAGTATAAAACGCACAGCCCATAATAATTAAACAACCTTTGCTACAAATATTTAGAAAACCTTGATGTACATTTCGCTAATACGGTTAACATCATCAGGAAGGTTACAAACACACCTTTTTTTTTGCACACAGCCATCATAATTGTGTTTTTCGTCTTCAAACACGTAGCTAAACTTATTATAAATAAATAATACCTCTTAAATCACAAAAAAATTTTCATTTATGCCCTGATGTACATTTTGATTGGAAGTTTGTCTTGCAAGTTAACTACAGTTGGTTTAGTAATCATTTCCTCCGAAGATGATTGCATTGCAACCGAAATGGGCACCAGGACATAAATAAAAAGTGTTTGTGGTTTAGGAGGTATTATTTATTTATAATAAAGAGATAAGTGTACGTCAAAGTTGTTCTAAGCTTTTACATAACTAAATTCCAAATGTATTTGGTGCAATATTTACTCATGTATTTCGGTCAATAATAAGGGCAATATGTATTTCGGATATTCTACTCTTGTATCAAAAAGCAAAAAATGGTTTTCATTTCAATATTAATTTCTTAGGAAACATATTACTCTCCTACGTAATATTACAATAATCTGTATAAAATTGTGTTAATAATGAATATATCAGAGACACGTTTCTGAGATATAAATTAATATAAACAATAAACAAATATATTAAGGAATTACATTAAAATTTTAAAAGAAAGAATAATACTTTCTACGTTATATAATATATATATATATATATATATATATATATATATATATATATATATATATATATATATATAATAGTATATATAATATAGTATACAATAGTATATATACAATAGTATATAATATAATATATATATATATATATATATATATATATATATATATATATATATATATATATTAAATATATTAAATATGGTGATATGTTTTCTTGTAATATAGTTAATAGATTAAAAATATTTCAAAAACAAGAATACTTTTAATGAATATATGGTGATATAAATATTTTTTTTATTATATATATATAACTATTCTAGGTTGAATATTTATATATTTTATGATTTCCTATTTATCTTTCATAACATTTTTTAAAATGAGTAATAAAAATAATAAATTTATTTATTCGGAAAGAAACGGCCCGAACCTTCTTACCCCTCTTCATAAATGCCACTGGTTGTTGCTATCCAATTATATAGCCCGGGTGAGAGAAGTATACTTCAGATAAGCGGCCCTGCCTAAGCGATGACGTAATTTTTCCTTTAACACACAGTACCAGGGATGAATATATCCTTCCCGTAGCCCTGCCTAAGCGATGAGGTAATTTTTCCTTTAACACACAGTACCAGGGATGAATATATCCTTCCCGTAGCCCTGCCTAAGCAATGAGGTAATTTTTCCTTTAACACACAGTACCAGGGATGAATATATCCTTCCCGTAGCCCTGCCTAAGCGATGAGGTAATTTTTCCATTAACACACAGTACCAGGGATGAATATATCCTTCCCGTAGCCCTGCCTAAGCGATGACGTAATTTTCCCTTTAACACACAGTACCATGGATGAATATATCCTTCCCGTAGCCCTGCCTAAGCGATGACGTAGTTTTCCCTTTAACACACAGTACCAGGGATGAATATATCCTTCCCGTGGCCCTGCCTAAGCGATAAGGTAATTTTTCCTTTAACACACAGTACCAGGGATGAATATATCCTTCCCGTAGCCCTGCCTAAGCGATGACGTAATTTTTCCTTTAACACACAGTACCAGGGATGAATATATCCTTCCCGTAGCCCTGCCTAAGCGATGAGGTAATTTTTCCTTTAACACACAGTACCAGGGATGAATATATCCTTCCCGTGGCCCTGCCTAAGCGATGAGGTAATTTTTCCTTTAACACACAGTACCAGGGATGAATATATCCTTCCCGTAGCCCTGCCTAAGCGATGACGTAATTTTTCCTTTAACACACAGTACCAGGGATGAATATATCCTTCCCGTAGCCCTGCCTAAGCGATGAGGTAATTTTTCCTTTAACACACAGTACCAGGGATGAATATACCCTTCCCGTAGCCCTGCCTAAGCGATGAGGTAATTTTTCCTTTAACACACAGTACCAGGGATGAATATATCCTTCCCGTAGCCCTGCCTAAGCGATGACGTAATTTTTCCTTTAACACACAGTACCAGGGATGAATATATCCTTCCCGTAGCCCTGCCTAAGCGATGACGTAATTTTTCCTTTAACACACAGTACCAGGGATGAATATATCCTTCCCGTAGCCCTGCCTAAGCGATGAGGTAATGTTTCCTTTAACACACAGTACCAGGGATGAATATATCCTTCCCGTAGCCCTGCCTAAGCGATGAGGTAATTTTTCCTTTAACACACAGTACCAGGGATGAATATATCCTTCCCGTAGCCCTTCCTAAGCGATGACGTAATTTTTCCGTTAACACACAGTACCAGGGATGAATATATCCTTCCCGTAGCCCTGCCTAAGCGATGACGTAATTTTTCCTTTAACACACAGTACCAGGGATGAATATATCCTTCCCGTAGCCCTGCCTAAGCGATGAGGTAATTTTTCCTTTAACACACAGTACCAGGGATGAATATATCCTTCCCGTAGCCCTGCCTAAGCGATGACGTAATTTTTCCTTTAACACACAGTACCAGGGATGAATATATCCTTCCCGTAGCCCTGCCTAAGCGATGACGTAATTTTTCCTTTAACACACAGTACCAGGGATGAATATATCCTTCCCGTAGCCCTGCCTAAGCGATGACGTAATTTTTCCTTTAACACACAGTACCAGGGATGAATATATCCCTCCCGTAGCCCTGTCTAAGCGATGACGTAATTTTTCCTTTAACACACAGTACCAGGGATGAATATATCCTTCCCGTAGCCCTGCCTAAGCGATGAGGTAATTTTTCCTTTAACACACAGTACCAAGGATGAATATATCCTTACCGTAGCCCTGCCTAAGCGATGACGTAATTTTTCCTTTAACACACAGTACCATGGATGAATATATCCTTCCCGTAGCCCTGCCTAAGCGATGACGTAATTTTTCCTTTAACACACAGTACCAGGGATGAATATATCCTTCCCGTAGCCCTGCCTAAGCGATGAGGTAATTTTTCCTTTAACACACAGTACCAGGGATGAATATATCCTTCCCGTAGCCCTGCCTAAGCGATGAGGTAATTTTTCCTTTAACACACAGTACCAGGGATGAATATATCCTTCCCGTAGCCCTTCCTAAGCGATGACGTAATTTTTCCGTTAACACACAGTACCAGGGATGAATATATCCTTCCCGTAGCCCTGCCTAAGCGATGAGGTAATTTTTCCTTTAACACACAGTACCAGAGATGAATATATCCTTCCCGTAGCCCTGCCTAATTTAGTTTGTTCTTATCCTTACTCTTAGAAAGGAGTGTAATGTTCAGGCATTTCTTTATTACCCCGATAGAGAGTAGGTCTGGTTCAGGTGAGAGACCCTGCAAAGGAGATGCCATGATCATCGCATTACCATTTTCCATGGTGTGGTGTTTTTCGCCCCTACCTTAACACTACCTATATTCATAACATCTCCTATTCCAGGTAAGCAACATTAGTTATACTGGCTGACCAACGTATTACTACAAAAAACCTGTCATTAATTCCATCTGCGGTTTTTCTAGACATCCATTGTAGAAAGTATTTATATATAAATACTGTATGTGCCAAAATAAACAGTACTGAAACAGTTGTAAGATTTTATTTTATTTACATAGTTTTACAAACACATACAAGGTATAGGTTAGACTCGGGTATAAACATGTTCTATGTGATTTCCGTTCAATTTGAGGCAACACTAGCATCATTCTTGTAAGGTTTGCACCATTTTGGTGAAGGGGATTGTGAGGTATTTTGAGCGAAAATAATGCTTTACGATAAACGTTTTCTCTGTAATAGTTAGTGTCATGTCAGTAAAAACTGACCTCAAGTGGAATATACCAACACGAATACGTGGCAACAATCAAAAGTCGGCACTGCTGATCGAGAAGGCAACTACAGGTGATTTAGTTTCAGCGCATACTGTAATAATTCCTTGAAATGTAAAACCAGCCGTGATTATAGTGCTGGCGCTCAATAAAAATATGTGAAAATGGCAATGTAATTCTTACAACGTAATTTTATAATGAACAATGTAAACTGAGTACAAAAGAAATTTTCAATTTAAACCTCTCTCAGTGCGAGGACGCAGGTTTACTTAAAGGTTTTCCGTCGACGCGCGAGTTGTATTTTCACACTTTGAGTTCTTTATGACTTAATGACCTTCCTTATCCAAGAGGCACTTGCTGGGACGCTGGCAAACACTGGAGGGTAGCCATCTATCGCACACCCCATGGCAAAGGCGAACACTCCGTACAGTTTCTTGTTCCCAACTATTGGGTCTCCAAAATCCTCCTGAAAAATGATGTATTTTTTATTCTCTGAATATGATTATTACAGAATTAATTAGGAGAACAAAGAACTAAAGGTTCTAGAGGAAAGGAATTATTAAAGGAAGACAAAAGTGAGTAAAAAAATCAACACAGGAGAAGAAAAGGCAAGAAAATCATGTCGAAAATGGGAATAGAAACTACACAGTATAGAATGTATCTGTTACTGTAGAAGACTGTATATTGGTTAATCTCTCAACCTACTTCGACACCCTTTCTTCCTCTCCTAAACCCGTTCTCCTCCCAAAGAGCTGCAACAATCTCGCGTGGAACAGCCTTCCACCAACTTCTCCAGGCACAAGCTCTATTCCTACTCCACATCCCATCCTTCTGTCTCTATTTTGGGTTCCATTGTCCCGACTCATCCCAAGCCTCAGTGCTTATCCCCCTGACGTTCTGGACATCACAGTAAGCAATACCTTCCATCATTATTATTCCGTTTCCAATATACATGCTCCATGTGATCCTTTGGATACTCGTTCCTCCTCGTCTTCTGAGGCGGGTCAAGTGGAGAAACCTCCTTCCGGGTGTTGTTCAGCTACTAATTCAATCCATACCATCTGTTTTCTCTATTGTCGAAGTTTACGACATCAAGTTCAATTTGGTCTCAGGAGGGATAGAGGTTGCAGCTCTTGAGAGTCACAAACTCTGTTGTGGATGCGTTCAATAAACGCCAGTCGACTACTGCAGGGTTCCTCGGCTTCACCAAGACCTTTGACATCTGTTTTCTCTATTGTCGAAGTTTACGACATCAAGTTCAATTTGGTCTCAGGAAGGATAGAGATTGCAGCTCTTGAGAGTCACAAACTGTGTTATGGATGCGTTCAATAATCGCCAGTCAACTACTGCAGGGTTCCTCGTCTTTACCAAGACCTTTGACATCTGTTTTCTCTATTGTCGAAGTTTACGACATCAAGTTCAATTTGGTCTCAGGAAGGATAGAGATTGCAGCTCTTGAGAGTCACAAACTGTGTTGGAGATTCGTTCAATAATCGCCAGTCGACTACTGCAGGGTTCCTCGTCTTTACCAAGACCTTTGACATCTGTTTTCTCTATTGTCGAAGTTTACGACATCAAGTTCAATTTGGTCTCAGGAAGGATAGAGATTGCAGCTCTTGAGAGTCACAAACTCTGTTGTGGATGCGTTCAATAAACGCCAGTCGACTACTGCAGGGTTCCTCGGCTTCACCAAGACCTTTGACCGGGCTTCTATATAAATTGGCTACCAGCCCAGTATGGAAGGTTAAACACACTGTCTTTCTTCTCAGATCCTCCTTGAACAGCCGATACCTTACTGTTTCTGTTGCGCAATGCCTCTTTACCCCCTGACCTATCTCTCTAGGTGTCCTGCAGGATTCCTCGGCTTCACCAAGACCTTTGACCGGGCTTCTATATAAATTGGCTACCAGCCCAGTATGGAAGGTTAAACACACTGTCTTTCTTCTCAGATCCTCCTTGAACAGCCGAAACCTTACTGTTTCTGTTGAACAATGCCTCTTTACCCCCTGACCTATCTCTCTAGGTGTCCTGCAGGGTTCCTCGGCTTCACCAAGACCTTTGACCGGGCTTCTATATAAATTGGCTACCAGCCCAGTATGGAAGGTTAAACACACTGTCTTTCTTCTCAGATCCTCCTTGAACAGCCGAAACCTTACTGTTTCTGTTGAACAATGCCTCTTTACCCCCTGACCTATCTCTCTAGGTGTCCTGCAGGGTTCCTCGGCTTCACCAAGACCTTTGACCGGGCTTCTATATAAATTGGCTACCAGCCCAGTATGGAAGGTTAAACAAACTGTCTTTCTTCTCAGATCCTCCTTGAACAGCCGATACCTTACTGTTCCTGTTGAGCAATGCCTCTTTACCCCCTGACCTATCTCTCTAGGTGTCCTGCAGGGTTCCTTAGACCCTTTCCTCTACCTCGTCTATGTAAATGATATTCCTCTTCCCAACGTATCCTTATCCCTATACAAATATGGCGTCATGTTTCATTGTAGCTCACGGAACGAAACTTAAACTAGAAAGGTCATCAAGAGCCAGCTGGACATCTTATCACAGTGGCTCGACAAATGAAGGACTGAGGTTAACAGAGTTAAATTGGAGGCCATCTGCTTCACAAGAATGCTTATTTCGTAGACAGGGGCCATCACTCCTGGTGGTAGTTCCTTCCCCTGGAGGTTCTCCGTCAATTATCTTAGAATCATTCTTGTCAAGCTTCTCTCCTTCTCTCCCAAGTTCGTGTCGTTTTGAATAAAGAGAAGATCATCCGTTCCGAGCTCTCCCCCTTCCTCTCATTGCGCAGTCCCATTTCTTTAAAACGGTAAATACTTTCTCTACCCGATGCTAATCCGTCCTATGGTCAAATATACTTCTCTGGTTTGCTGGCAAATTAGGACGTCAAGGAAATACCTCGTATCTTTCCAGTCGGAATCTCTGAGGACCATATCCCAACTCCCGGTTCATCTCAAAATTTTCCATTCGAAATTCTTTCAAAGTCCTTAACCTTGCTGAACCCGTCCGGTCCCTCTTGACTAAACTCTTAGACGGAAGTTCATACCTACATATGCGAGTACTCCTGGAACTTCTATAACACCAGTAATCTACGTCAATTCCTTTCCTCTCCTCCCTGCATTTCCCCTCATATCTTAATTTAAGCTGTAAGAAAATGACCCTTTGTTCCTAATTTTTAGGTAAATGTGTTAGCAAATCTCATTGTATGAAGCTGCAAGATCTTGCTATTTGGATATTTAAGCACTATGCACATCTTAGTCATATTTTCAGTTGTAAATCATTGGATAATCGAAAGATATAAGGTAGTCATGTAGTAATCCAGTGTGTGTTTGTAATTAGCATAGGTCGTACAAGGAGCTCTGTTGGCCACAAGTAATACACATGCATCTCCTTCATGGCATGATATCATACATACATGTTTCTAAATGTAAAATTGGAAAAAAAAATAGCAAAAATACGTTTAGTCAGATATGTTCCCACGAAGTTAAATAAACGTTTCCTCCAAAACAAACCCCAAAATAAAGGTCTTTCCACTTGGAACGCCTGCTCCCCATAATTCTATTCGCAGCCATTGTCACAGATGTTATATAACCTTGCGGCCAGCGAACTTCCTCTTTCTGTTGATTGAGTAGCATTGTGCTGACGCTCTGTGTTATATATCTGCGATTTTACACGTTTTCTGGGGGCCGTGCAGAACGTATACAAGTGGCGGACACAGATACCTTACAAGAGAACTTATCTCTCGAGCACTTGCGGTAAACTGACCTACTGCCATAAGGTTGTTCCGATAACACGAACACCACAATGGAATCACTGTTACAACTTACAGCTCGTGGCTTTAGACACTTCAGAAGGACTATTGCGTTTCTCCAAGATATTTAATTTTAACCACATTAGTGATAATTATTAATTATGTACGATAAGTTCTATTTACAAAAATTAAGGTTGTATATGAAAGGCAAGCTATGATGGATTTGATTAAATTTCATAAAACTATCTTCCCAGAGAAAATTGTTTGCCTATTTCCAGCAAATATTACCTTAAATTCTGCTTTAATCCTATCAGTGCGGATCAAGGAACTGTTAGTTATTTCCGTGACGCGAGCAGCGAGGACTACGGTGAAGCTACTACTCGCAGGACGCATGCTCACTACGACGGCGATTTGACGTCATCCGCACCACACGGGGTGGCCAGGGCTTATCAGAATCACAGGGAAGGAGTCTACTACATCCAAAAACAGTTCTAAAGGGAAGCCTTCGTCCTACCTTCACTCCACATACCCTACTTCTTAGAACCTAACGAATAGACACCTCACTGTTATTGCAATAGCGAGTAAGCCTTCTTCAGGTAGAGGTCCTTTGATACTTAATGCCAGTATACTTACTTATATTTCAAACGCGAGTTTTACGTGTCTACATTATTCCTCTACCTGGTCCTAAAGCTGTTCTCCATAGGAGAAGTTTGTTGCTCATCTTGACCCGCTCCCCTTTCCCTTCATTGCGTCCTTTCCTTAGTCAATCTACCCTTCATCATGCTTGTTCTTGAACAGGAGTGTAAAGTTCATTCCTTTTTAATACGCCGATAGAGAGTAAGCCTTCTTCAGGTAGAGGTCCTTTGATACTTGATGCCAGTGTATTTACTTATATTTCAAACGCGAGTTTTATGTGGATACTTTATTCCTCCGCCTGATCCTAAAGCTGTTCTCCATAGGAGGTGTTTGTTGATCATCTTGACCCTCCCCAATTTATCTCACTTTCCCTTCATTGTGCCCTTTCCCTAGTCCATATATCCTTCCGCATGCTTGTTCTTGAACAGGAGTGTAAAGGGTATTCCTTTCTAATACCCCGATAGAGAGTAAGTCTACTTGAAATACACGACTCTGAATACGTGACATCATGGTCCTCCTATGCCACTTACAAAGGGGTTACGTGCATCTATCTTCATCCTACATAGACTCACAATATTCTGTTATACTTACAGCCTCCTAGTTGATCGCATTAAAAAAAGTAATAACTACAAAAAAATGGTAGTTTTGCTTTACGGAATTTAAATATAGTGCTAAGCAAATAATATAAACTAAAAATTTTTAAAGTAAATTCCTTCTTTGATCAACAAAGAAAAATCCTATTTTAGTTACTTTTTATTAAATAATTACATTTAATATAAATAAAGTAACACATAACCTATGCGTTGTACGTTCAAACACCTAACATATAACATAAAGATCAGCTGTTTTACGAAATTGTATGTTATCACTTATTTTAATCCTAATGGGACGAAATACTATGTTCCATATCTTCTGTGGGAAGTTTTTATCCCATATACAACTTAAATTAATTCATTAAATTTAACTCATGAATTAATATTTGATAAAAAATGTATTAACATCAAGTGCCATCCACTACAAGTTAAAAAAAAATATATTTGAGCTTGAGTGGATGAATAAAAAGTATTTTATTACGATTGAGAATTTGAACCAAGGTATATATAAGAAGAGTGTAAACTAATAGAAGGTATTGAAACAATTTTAAAAAATGATAAAAATATTACATCCATGTAATCATTTTAAATGTATGCCGCAAATGCCTGTAGCTTACTTACATCACAAGGTCCCGCGCCAGAGGCCGCTGCGCACAGCATGGAGCTATCCACAGGGTAGCCGTACGATGCGTACGTGTTGTTGCAGGTAGTTCGAGACACGCCTGCTAGCTTAGCCGCGTTGAAGTTGCTGTCGTCTGACAGGTTGCTTACGTCACTCAGAGCAGACGTCTATGAAAGCAGACATGCCAGTTAGATATGTAACAAATGTAACAAATAAAGGTGCTTTCCTAAAAGCGAAGGGATGAAGAAATATTGACTTGGAGCTTCTCAAAGCATAACAATACTCCTAGATATAAGTTTAGTCCAAGCAGCGGCCATTATGCATCTTTGAAACACACAGAGAGCAATCCTACCCCGATAGAGAGCAAGTTAAACAGGGTTTCATATCGATACCTTGATATTGTTTGTTATTCAAAATCCTTTCTCTATACTTCATATTAATATTTACATACCCTGACTAAAGAGTCAAAATGTCTATTTGCTATTACAAAAGAAATAATAATTGATTTGTTTCTTTTTTAATTTTGTTTTTATCACCCGTTGTATTTTCTAATCGGTATTTTGTTTCTATTACCAATTTTAATATAAATTATGTTTCTATCATCTACTTTACTTCTGGTAGATATTTTGTTTCCATCACCTATTTTATTTCTAATAGTTATGTTTGTATCATTTATTTATTTCTAATGGGTGTTTGTCCCTATTGCATATTTTATTTGTTGTAGCTATTTGTTTCTATCACCAGTTGTAAATTTAATAGACGTTTTATTCCTACCACCTATTTTATTTCTATTAATTATTTTATTTCTATTATCGGCAGGACTATCAATTTTATTTCTACTTATTTTATTTCTATCATTTATTTTATTTCAAGTAGATATTTTGTTTCCATCACCCATTTTATATTTACATCACGTCTTCTTTCTGTTCCTTACAATTATTTATTTAATATTTTGTCACTACCTTTTGTTTCTATCTTCAGTTTTGCTTTTGTTTACTGTTATGTAATAATTTACTTATCTTTATTGTTATTTTGTATACTTAATTAAATCAACTTATTTTGTATGCTATATGTTACGATAAAATCAATTTCGGTCAATGTAAAATGTCTTTTTCAAAAAATTAAACTACCACAGCATAAAGTAGGCCTACTGTGTATATTATTAATTATTTACTTATTTATATAATTAATTACGTATTTATTCATACAAAAAGTTCAGTTTCATAGCAAAAAAGTTAATAATATATGCATGTTTAATATTAGTGAAAATTAAAGCTATATAAAATAAAATTGTTTCTAAGTAAAACGTAAGACTTGTAAACAATGCACTTACAGATCCCCAACCGCTCAGGACAACGGTCCGGCCCTCAGTCAAGTCTGTCGTGGCCAACGCAATTTTATGCACGTTTCTGTTGAATTTTAAAGGTTTCTTCAATTGTATAAGCGCCACGTCGTATCTAAATGCAGAGTGGTTGTAGTTAGGATGGAAGACAAAGGATTTCACTTCGTACAGCCTGCCGCCCTTCTGCACGTAACTGGATCCAACTCGAATTTGCAACTCTCTAGCCTCACGGCTTCAAACAGAAAATTCCTTTTAAAGATACAGTTATAAATAATAAAATAATCGAATTTACAAAATAATAGAATAAACAGTATTTTTTCTTAAAGACGGCACAGTAAGACAAGCGTCACTGCTAACTGCAACTAAACAAACTACCTAAAGGAATGTACATTGGAGCTCCGAAGCCTCGCTTTAACACAGTCAAATAGCACAACACATAGACTACAACAAAAATACACACTGCACATATCACCACACCCAGCACACATCACCACATCACAACATGCATCACCATATCCATCACACGTAACCACATCTAGGACACAAGACTAGATCTAACACTAATTACCGTATACAGAACACATGACCGAATCCAGCACATATCACCACAACTAGTATACATTACCGCAACCAGAACACATCGCCAAATTCAGCACACATAACCTCATCCAACACACATGACCATATTCAGCACACATCCCCTCATCTAAGGCACATCAACAAATCCAGAACACATAACCACATTCAGCACACATCACCACATCCAGCACATATAACCACATTCAGCATACATCACCACATTTAGCACACATCACCACATTTAGCCCACATCACCACATACAGAACACATTACCTCATTCAACATACATCACCACATCCAACACACATCACCTCATCTATCACACGTCACCTTATTAAACACACATCACCTTATCCAACACATATCAAGACATTCAGTACACATCACCACATCCAGCACACATCACCTTATTCAGCACACATCATCTCATCCAATACACATCACCACATCAAGAACAGATCACCACATTCAGCACAAATCACATTCAGCATACATAAGTACATCCAGCACACATTACCATATCCAGGACATATCAACAGATGCACGGCACACTTCCACATCCAGCACACATCACCACATTTAACGCACATCATTATATCCAGAACACATCTCTACATTTAGCACCCATCACCACACCCAGCACACACCACCTCGTCCAACATACATCTCACATCCAGAATACCATACCTATGCATATATCACCACATTCAGCACACATCACCACATGTAGCACACATCACCACAATCAGCACACATAACCACATCCAGCACACATCATCACATACAGCACTCATCACCGCATTCAACATACATCACCACATCCAACACACATCACCTCATACAACACACGTCCCCACTTCCAGCACACATCACCACATCCAGCACACATCACCACATTGAGCACACATTACCATATCCAGAACACATCACCTCATACAACACACGTCACCATACTCAACACATATCATCACATCCATCACACATCGCCACATTCAGTACACACCACCACATTCAGCACGCATAACCACATCCAAGCACACATCACAACATCCAGTACAGATCACTACTTTAAGCATATATCACCACATCCAGCACACATCAGTATATTCAGCACACATAACCACATCCAGCACACATCATCACATTGAGCACACATAACCATATGCAGAACACATCAACTCATACAACACACGTCACCACACTCAACACATATCACCACATCCAGCACACATCACCACATCCAGTACACCTAACCACATCCGGCACACATCAACACATCCAGCACACATCACCTCATTCAACATACATCACTACATCCAACACACATTACCTCATACAACACACGTCCATACTTCCAGCACACATCACCACCTTGAGCACATATAACCATATCCGGAACACATCCGCTCATAAAACACACGTCACCACACCCAACACATATCACCACATCCATCACACATCACCACATTCAGTACACACCACCACATTCAGCACGCATAACCACATCCAGCACACATCACCACATCCAGTACACATCATTACTTTAAGCATATATCACCACATCCAGCACACATCGCCATATTCAGCACACATAACCACATCCAGCACACATCACCACATCCAGCACACACCATCTCATCCTACACACATAACCATATCACACATCACTTCATCCAAAACACATCACCACATCCAGAACACTCAACACATCCAGGACACATCGCTACATCCAGTACACATCACCTCATCTAACACACATCACCACATCCAGCACACATAATCACATCCAGCACACACCACATTCAAGACACATCACCTCATCCCACACAGATCACCTCATTTAACACATATCACCATATCTAGTACATATCACCTCATCCAACACACATCACCTCATCTAACATATATCACCTAATCTAACACACATCACCACATTCAGCACACATCACAACACACATCACCACATCCTGTACACATCATCTCATCCAACACACATCACTACATCCAGCACACATCGTCGCAAATTAAATTCCAATGGAGGATGTGGATGGCGAATGAACAGCGTTCCTTAACCTCAGTAAGACCATGTCTGTTAGAAGGGAAGGAATATGCAGGTGGTATGTACAGAGGGGTGAAACGTGTGAGGAAAGAAAAAACCGCTATTTGATCAAATGACAGAGAAAATAGTTTGAAGAACCAGAAATAAAAATGGTATGTAATATTTAGCCTGGAATGGGAAACCGAAATAGTCACCCGTTACCAAACAAATTGATGAGGTAGTTGTATGAAAAGTTAAAAACTAAGGTAACTCTTAACGGCTTTTACTTGTTGTAAAGTGAGAGAATACAGGCATAGGTAATATTCCAGTTTCTGCTTCCTGTCTATATCCATATTTTGAAGTTATTTTATACTTTGCATCTTCCACTCATTTAGATACATAAAAATTTACAATTTTAACCATAATTATTTTAGAAGTTTATATTTTTATAGTAGATATTTTTATGCTATGTTAGGTTTTGTGTGACAGATTAAGTTATAGTCTCCCCTATTCGCAGTATTACCCATATTTCCAACCCTACTTCTTAAACATCTTTCCTTCTTTACCCCAGCCTATCTTAGGTTTTGGACTTTCTACTTACCGTAGCAAGCAGTCTGCCAGCGTGAGTAAGTAGCGCTTGTGGACTATGGTGGCCGAGCAAAAGAAGTATCCGAAGCGCAAAATGGAAGCCTGGAACAAAGTGTAAGCAAAATAATCATCTCTGGTATCCATAGTAACTAACGTCACGTGATAGGAACTTACTACTGATGAAGAATTCCTTCAGCGCCCTTAAAGCTTCCGTAACACTCGTTTCATCCCCCAAACAACTCGAATATATTGAAGTATATTGATCTTTAATAAACAGATCATTTTAATGATAAATTGAACCTCAACGATGATAAATATATTTTAACACCACAAAGCTTTATAATACTCTAAAACTCGGCATTAACCATCGTTTAAGTTCAATTTATTATTAAAATTGCACGTCGTAAGAAGCTAAACCCGTTTAATGTGACACGAAAATAGTTTTAATGTTTTGAGCTGAATTGTTCAATATAGTGTAGAAGCTTAATAGCTTGTACTACTCGACTTTTTGGCTTTTTGGACATCAAATCGACATTCTGAACAGTTAACCTCTATACTCGAGTCAAGAATGATTAGTTGTTAAGATGACGTCCCTACAACTAATCTGTCGAGTTTTTGTTAAGCTTATAGTATAAAGAAAATACACAGGCGGTGTCCCTGACAATAATTGTAAAAGGGTTATCAAAATATAAAAGGGGTTATCAATGATTTTGAGTTGTACATCTTGGGGCTTTTTTTATAATTACATTTTTGGTATCAACTTGGCTAAAAAAACACTACTTACTGATATTTTTCAGCAGAGGCATTTCGCAATGATTCGTAGCATTGAACATTGCACTGATCTATTGGGAAACGCGTCTGCTGAAAATACCAGTAGTTAGTGTTTTTTTATTAAAAAAAATCTGATACCAAACTTTAGTGATACAAAATTGTAGTTACCTGTTTCCTTTAAGCCATAAGTTTAATAATTACTCAGAAAAGACGACAAATTATTTAGAAATGTCATTTTAATAAATAATCACTCTTGTTTCGTAACCCCTCCGTCTTTTTATTCTAAACAACATATGGTGATGTTTTTAGAGGTTGTTGGATAAAAATAATTTAACACAAGATGCACGGGTTACAATATTAGTGGCGGTTGAGTGTAGTTGAGTCTTTATGAATGATTACTGCGATCTACTAATTATGAGCTGAAGTTTTAAGAGCTGGCGAAATGAAGGCCGCCCTTAGCAAGAAATATTTATAAGAGTTGTTTCTTAGTAGGAGAGGATATTCCTTCTATTAGTTCGCATTCTCCTTGTTAAAAAAAAATCTTGTTAAAATTTCAACCGTTAACAAAATAGGTTTTTATTCATCCGCTCAAGTTCAAATACATTTTTTTAACTTTTAATGTTAATACAGTTTTTTCAAATATTAATTCATTAATTAAATTTAACGAAATTATTTTAGCTTTATATGGGAGAGAAACTTTTCACAAAAGGGACAAAGGTATGCAATATACTTATTTCGTCCCATTTGGCTAAAATAAGTGATAACATTTGATTTTACAAAACAGCTGATTTCATGTTATAGGTTGTGTTAGAACAGTTGTTTTAACATATAGGTTATGTTACTTAATTTATATTTATTGTAATAATTCAATAAAAAAAAATGTAAAATAAAATTTTCTTTGTTGACCTAAGTAAAAATTAACTCTATAAATGTTTGTTTGTATTACCAGTTTTTCTAAATAAAGTTAATTTTGTAAGTGTATATTTTGTTGCGAGTGTGTTGGGAGTTGTGAGGTTAGTTTCTGAGGTGTTGTTTGTAGATGCTAATTTATTTGTATTTATTGTAATTATTTAATAAAGAGTAACTAAAATGAAATTTTTCTTTGTTGACCTAATTAGGAACTGACTTTAAAACTTTTTGTTTAGATTACTTATTACAAAAACAAACCACCTTACAACCGGACAAGGGATAAAGTACCCAGTCGGGAGTACGTCTTCTCCAAGGATAGGATCCTGCACAAATGATGACACAATATGACGGTAAAACGTGTTTATGCCTCAACCTTAATATAAGAGTAATCTAAATTCTTTCATTATCCTATTTAGGCAGCATAATAAAATTAAACCATAGCTTTATGTTCTCCGCTATGAGAAATATTTGAAGGTAAATTTTCTTCTTCTTCACGTTCAAACACATAATTTTAACAATAATGCGTAAAAAAATATTGACATTCGAGAAATGTTTACCTGATAAGGATGCTCTTGGATCGTTGTGGCGTTTCCTCCGATGATTCTAAGATTTGAGGGGCTACTCCGTCTTCGCGTCTCCAAAGTTACTTTCTTACCACTGATTAGGGCACTCGCCGCTGCAATCATACAATTACGATATTTTAAGTAAACTATTCTCAAATAATCGTTAAGAAAACAGACAAAATATTAATTTAGCTTTATTATAATGATATGTTTACTAACTCCGGTTCACATTCTTGTAGGTAAGACCCTATCCACGTGAAACATGATGGACAATCATTATAACCGCGTGTCTACGCTGACCATACGATGAAAATATGTTCTCCTAGTCCCAGTATTAAGGCATCCCTAGTTCTACAGAATACCATAAACTCTTTGTTCTCCTTCTTGTCCTAAAGGGACGTAATAGGGTACGTGATAGAAAGGTCTGCTTAAAGGAAGTGACCCTTTCCTCTCTATGCCATGGGACCGATATGCCCTTTCTTAACTCCCAACTAGTTCCACCTATTCTATCTTATCCTTATAAGGGAGTAATACGGCCCTTTCCGTATCTCAATAGAGATTGTGTTTACTTCAGGTGGTTCCCATGAAGCGTGATGTCTGAATTACCACCAGGAGGTAATAGGTCTCTACCTTAATACTCTCTATATTCACCATGCCTTCATATCCTTCGTAATCAATAACAGTCATACTTAAAGGAAACGAACCTCTAATATTACCTGCGCAGGGTAGCGCGAAGCCATCCCTCTCAGGACAGCTTCAGGAGACGTCCTTGCTATAATTTCCCTCTTTATGCCTACCTTTAACCTTCCCTCCTACACGGAGATGCAGAAGGATGATAAACGTCCCAATGAGTCTGATAAAGGATAGACCTACTTCCTGTATTAGAGTCACGCTGACAGACTAGAAAACCCCCTTTGTTCGCCTTACTCAACAAAACACAAGGATTGTGGTTTCCATGAAGTGTGATGTCTTGATTATCACCAGGTGATTATTCTCCTTAATTCTTCCTGAATTCGAAATTCCTCCGTTTCACTCGTAGGCAACAATAATCATACTTAAAAATACAAAGAAAAAGGATCTACAAATTACATGGGCAGGTAGCACGAGGACGTTCCTCCTAGAATCGATCCACTTCAGGAGACGTCTTTGCCATAATTTTCCCCTTTATTCTTCTTTCATTTTCCTTCCTAAAGGGGGATGATAAATACCCCTATGACTCTGATAAAGGGTAGATCTACTTCCTGTTACACTAGAAAACCCCCTTTATTCGCCAAACGTAACAAAACACAAGGATAACAACCTCCACGGGAACGTAGCCATAACATGACAGCACAGAAATAAAACAGTGTATTTAACTGATTATTTATCTGACCTATTAACAATTTATTGTAACTTGTTGGAAACACAAAATACGGAAATAAATATACAAGAGTGAAACAGAGTTTATATTCCTTACCTAGGCAGGCGGCTAACGATACCAAAATAATAGCTACTCTCAACATGACGCTGTCCTGTAAGTCTTGAAGTCAGGTAACATGTCTTGGAGACTTCACTATCTGCGAAGATATGATTCAATGTTCATGTTTGGGAATTTTAATCCCTACACTTGAACAGATGCTTCAAGTCGTCTTCTTATCGTAACTTCTTGAGCGTACGTTAATTATCTAATATTTCAACATCCATCGTCAATGTTATTTTTAAGTAGTAAAAAATGGCGTCGCTGCGTTTCCTGTAATTAAGAAAAGCAGTAAATGTTTACCGTCAAGGTTAGGAAGTAATTTCATTGCTCGTCAAGGACGGGAATTAATTCTAAAGGGTCATGACGATTTGAATATAATTATAAGGCCTTCGACAGCGATTTGGGCGCCAAATGTAAGTCTTGAGTAAATCCAGTATAAGTTCACTTAAAGACCACGTTACTCTTGAAATAGGTAAGGTTCTAACATGAAGAGCTGTGATGTTAGTTAGTAGATAGCAACCGTATAAACACAGTATAAATCGTAAATGTTTGGGGGAATACCTACATCGATTCAATCTGCCTGAGTACTGACTGTGTGCACTGTTCGGGGCTGAGGGTGACGATTTGTCACACGGTCTTCTATGTATCTCTTACCTCAACCTGGCAAGAGACATGCTGATGTTGGACTCTCGCCTCGATGGCTCATCATGGAATATTCGTGAAGGGTGGACGCTTAAAAAAGAAGGAGAGGAAAGTTGAATATTTGAAAGAGAAAGAGGTAACGTGCGTAAAAATATTTCTCCCATTCTACAAGATCCACAACGACAAACAAAATGAGCATTATATTCTACTTACTATGTACCAACGTATTATAATGGCAATGAAGCCAAAGATTGCCACAATGACGAATAGAAATTAAATATTTTAATTGGCGCGAATGTTAGTAAACTTCTGAAAGAAACATTCTAGTATTTATTCGCAAAAGTGCAATTCACACACACACCCACACACACACACACACACACACACACCCACACACACACACACACACACACACACACACACACACACACACACACACACACACACACACACACACACACACACACACACACACACACACACACACACACACACACACACACACACACACACACACACACACACACACACACACACACACACACACACACACACACACACACACACACACACACACACACACACACACACACACACACACACACACATATATATAATGTTATTATTTTTATAATGTTATTGTTTTATTATGGGCATTCTCATATTGATTTTAGTAATAATAGGGCCAATATAAGGATTTTGCTCTTCTATAAAAAGGGATTTCTTTTCACTTTTGATTTTTCAGTAAAGGATTTTTACAATATTACAAAAATGTAGGGCCTATACATAACTGTAGTAAGTAATAAATGTAACTGATTAGACATGGGGTTCTATATATATATATATATATATATATATATATATATATATATATATATATATATATTAAATAAAGTAAAAATTTTAACAACTATTCTTGGAGCTTAGCTTGTGAGATAACGTTTAAACAAATAAAAGGCATACACAAAACTCATAAATTAATCATTTATTGTCTCATACGCGCTTTAATGACAAAGTCCTCATCATCAGTGAGTGTTGCTACTACAAACTTCAACTTTCAATTGTGTATGGGTTTTATTTGTTTTTAAAATTCGTTATCAAACAACACTAGTCTTTCTTAAACAATGATAATAACCTTTACCTTATAATAAATTCCATTAAAATTCTGACATTCTTTTTTTTATTTTATTATTATTATTTTTTATTTATTATTTTTTTTTACCCGGGGCTGAGCCCCCAAAACCCGCCCAGCTCTCGTGGCAGCCAACCTGAAAATATATCTGGTTGGTGGTGCTACCTAGCGAGTATAAGCATAACTAATTGTTGATAAAACAGTACAACTATACTGAATCAAAGTTGTATGGAGCAACACTTAATTAGTATATGTGCTACATTTATTAATCATTCATAAAGGATAAATTCTTAGGAACTTTTGTTTTTTTGAATAACGTTATTTCATACCATCATCTGTCAGATTAAGGAATATATACTTTACGGTTTAATTCGATCGGCAGCTAGTTCGTAGCAGGAATAACAGATAGCGCTTGTAGTCACATTGAGGAGCGACAATGTCTTGGGAGTTAATATTATAATTTGAAAGTGAAATACGTTTAAATAAACGTTTTAGTCCGGTTCATCTTACCAACAAATAGTCAAGATGATTACTTAATTTTAAGAAAAAGCAAAAATGGTTTTTTTAAAAATTCCCTCTATTAGTTCACTCTCTTCCTACATAAATCTTACAAAAATATAGGTGAAAAATCCCCAAAACCACAAAAATTATTCAAAAAATAACTAAAATAAGTTACCTAAGATTAAATCCTTATGTACTTTTCAATGACAAAGTCATCACCTTCATAGGTTTCTATTACGAAAGTACAATCTAGAATACAAAAAAAAAAAAATTACACCAGGTCAGTCTAGTTTGTTAATTTTTTTTTTTGTATTCTAGATTGTACTTTTGTAATAGGAACCTCTGAAGATGATGACTTTGTCATCGAAATGTACATAAGGATTTAATCTTATGTAAATTATTTTAGTTATTTTTTGATTAATTTTTGTGGTTTTGGGGGTTTTTTCACCTATATTTTTGTAATATATTGTACCACTGTGCTCTTGATATTGTATACATAAATCTTGTTCAAATTTTCAATCGTTAATTAAATACTCTTTATTCATCCACACAAGTTTAAATACATTTCTTTAAACTTGTACTGGATGACATTTGATGTTAATAAAGTTTTACAAATATTTATTCATTATGTAAATTTAATAACGAATTAATTTTAGTTTTATACGTTAGAAAAACTTTTCACAAAAGGGGCAATGTATATAATGTAGTTATTTAGTCCCACTTGGCCTAAAATAAGTAGTAACATATGATTTCATAAAACAGCTGATTTTATGTTATAGGTTATGTGGTAGAACAGCTGTTTTAACGCATAGGTTATGTTATGTTATTTATATTTATTGTAATCTAATATTCATAAACGAGTAATAATATTATATGTGTAAACTTTTTCTCAGAAACTACTCTAAAGATTTTCACCAAAATTGGTGTATAGGTTCTTAACCTCAAGACTCTAATGGGCAAAGTAAAAATTTGTCGAAAAATCATCATTAGTTTTCGAAAAATTGTTATTATATGTATTTGTAAATTTCTTTGTCGGAAAATACTTTCAAGGATTATCACCAAAATTGGTATATAGGAGGTTCTTAATCTCAGGAATCCAATGGGTAAGGTCAAAATTTGATTGGTGAAAAATCATCGTCATCATCAGTTTTCGAAAAGTTGTATTATATATATTTGTAAATTTTTTATTGGAAACTACTCTAAGGATTTTCACCATAATTTCGGACTCAACCAGAGTACGACCCGATCGTAGGTAGCTTTCCTGATACTTATTTAAGAAAAAAGGCAACTAAAATAAATTTTTTTTTGTTGACCTAAGTAGGAATTGACTTTAAAAATGTGTTGTTTATATTACTTGTTTATACGTTAGTCATTCATTTTTTAACTAAAGTAGAAACAATAAAATAATGTTGTAATTTTGGAACTCGCGATTCCATTCCCACGATCGAGCCATACTGTGAATAATATTCCACTAACTATAACGTATTTATAAGCATAACACACGAAACCAATAAATATTAAATGTCTAACACCCGTTAAATATGTTAAAACTAATGTTTGTTGTGCAATGTAAATACGAGTAAGTACATCGGGGGATGCCTGGTTATCCACTAGAATCGTTAACACCAAACGTCTGTAGTGCTCTACGTACGTTTTTAGTTATGTCAACCTGCGTGTGTAGTATACAGTACAGCCTCGTTTATCCGAGTCCCGATTAACCGACTTCCTAGTTAACTACGGTAGTAAAAAATATAAAGTATGTATATAGGTCTTAGCTCTAGTCATTCTCTTGGAAAATCAATATATTTATAAAAATATATTTTAAATTTTTGTGTATGCATTTATAGTTTTGTATTTATATTTTAATATAATTTGTGTTATTATCTTCATTTGATGGACAGTATACAACTACCTTCACATGTTTTCATTCATAAAAGAATTAAAAGACATACGTTTTGCGAGTCAAGCATAATATTTTATTCTGATACGGTGACATTTCGATAATTTAATCGTTATCATCATCAAGCATATACCATTTATATTTATTATAATAAATACACACCTCCTAATAATAATGAATTCTTTTAGTACCTTGTATAAATACAACAGTAAAATAAAAATATTATCAAACATTCATACTTATAAGTATTATTTGGTAGGAATACTGAATAAAAAAAAGTTCATATACACAAATAGTTTTATTGTAGTGTTTAAACATAAACAAACTAACCTGTAAAGTTGCCGTGAAGTATGAAATAACATAAAGTTACAAAACACAGAAAGATTATAATAAAGCAGATTTATACAATTAAAACTTAATTAGAAATCACAGTATTTCAGATTTAAAATTAAAAGTAAAAACATGATTTGCAAAAGCATCAAACACTGCAAAATAATTACATACAATACACAGCCACTTAAGACTACCTTTAAAGTACACAATATACTTGAGAACTCTGTTCATTATAATTAATATAAACGTCCATTTTTTGTAGGCCTGATGATGACAAGTATCTAGTTATCGAAACGTCACAGTAGTAGAATAAAATATTATAATTGACTCGCAAAACAGCCGTATTTTATTTCTATTTCCAAATCTGTGCGAGTGTAACATATATTACATGTTTCCATTCATCTCATCAGCAACAGTGTCCACGTTATCCGAGTTTTCGATTATTAGAGATGGCTAGGTCCATATTACTTCGGATAATCCAGGCAACTGCACTAACACCACAAAATCCAGAGGAAACCGTCTAAACATTTGTAATACACAGTATATATTATGAGTATTACTCAGAGTTTACACTGAAGAAGACAACTTGTATTGTCGAAACATGCGCGCGTGTGTAAAACATTAAATTTTATGTGTTTGTAGTTAATATATGTTTGTCTTTATGTATTTAAAATAAACTGTGGCTAAATAATAATAAATAAAATTCAAAAGCTTCTAAATTTAAATATTCTATTTTTATACAATATACATTTTGGTCACCAAGCGAATAGAGCCACTTTTTAAAGGAAAAACTCTAAATATTTTTGGTTTGAGGTTTTTGTGTAGTATATAGCACACATCTATAGGATGTACTTCGAGATAAATTATAAATTGTTTCATAAAAGTAGTTTATGGTTCACATATTACACTTAAACATGTATAGAATTTTTAAAGACGATTTACTTTCGGTGGGGACAATGTAAGAACTATTATGTGTTTTATTTTCTGTAAGACAAGGAGTTTATAATTAAATTAGTACTCTTTATTGAGATAAACAAAAATAATAAATATCTATTGATCGGTACCGTGGTTACATTGAAATAAAGGCCTACATTTCTCTAACTTGACTTTATAATCATAAGAAGGTGGGGATAGTTGTGCTGGGCAATCGTCTTAAACAAAATGCCACTCGTTTCCATTCCTTATAACTACAAATATTATTAATATTCACTTGGCATTGAACGTCGAAGTTAATTAACCTTTTAAAATCGAATACAGAAATCGACTAACGACTTGAAATTAAATAACCATTTGAAATTGGCTTCAGAATTCGACTAGCCGCTTGAAAACGATTGCCGAAATCGGCTGCAGAATTCGACTAACCGCTTAACAATGAATGCCGAAATTGGCTGCAGAATTCTACTAACCGCTTTAAAAAAATGCCAAAATTGAGTAACCACTTAAAATTGAGTGCAAACGTTGACTAACCACTTAAAATTGAATGCCGAAATTGAGTAACGACTTAAAATTGAGTGCAAACGTTGACTAACCACTTAAAATTGAATGCCGAAATTGAGTAACGACTTAAAATTGAGTGCAAACGTTGACTAACCACTTAAAATTGAATGCCGAAATTGAGTAACCACTTAAAATTGAGTGTAAACGTTGACTAACCACTTAAAATTGAATGCCGAAATTGAGTAACGACTTAAAATTGAGTGCAAACGTTGACTAACCACTTAAAATTGAATGCCGAAATTGAGTAACGACTTGAAATTCACAGTCAAATACTTGACTTCCAAATTTAACTAACCACTTGAAATTGATAACCACAAAATTGACTAACCACTTAAAATTGAATGTCGAAATCAACTAACCACTTGAAATTGACTGCCACAAAATTTATTTCTAAAATTTACTAACCTCTTAAAATTGAATGCCGAAATCAACTAACCACTTAACATTGAATGCCGAAATCGATTCTTTGCTTGAAATTAAATTTAAAAATAACTAACCTCTTAGAACCCCGTCACCTTCACGGAGGTAAATCCTTGGTATCAATGGAGCTTGATATCGTTAGGACATAACCTATAATCCAAACACGTTTCCATCTTTACTCTAGCATATAAAGAGTTGAGTACTATAAAGACGGTAACAAAATAAATGCATTAAGGCAAGTTCAATGCAACGTTGGTAAGTAGACAAAGATAGGCTAATAATTTTGTTCAAGATGGTAGAAAGCTCTTTGTTACCGTCGCAGCAGTCTCGTCGACGTAACATGTTATGTCGGGCATAGTGAAGCCCCGTTAAACCAGTTTTAGGGTGGAAAGTAGTCGGATTTACATAAAAAATCCTTTTAATAGATCGCAACGCTCGGGAAGGGCTGGCGACTAGGCGGAAGATCTCGTACGAAAGGAAAAACAAATATTTATGCTTAGTATTAATAAAGGCATTATTGGAAGTTTGTATACTGTAGTGATGTAGAACAATATATTCTTGCAATCTTAGGCCTGTTTCCCAAAGTGTTGCGAGGAAGAGATGTCTCCAGTAAAGATTCTATATCTGCTTTCACCTAATTACTCATCCACAGGCATATTGAAGGTGGTAAATTTCAGGAGGTTTCAGAGTAGCAGGTCTTCTTCAGTGTAGGCGACCCTGCAAACGTGTATCCCCCATTTCCAGCACCAAGTAGTCATGTGCTTTCCTTGCCACTATTTTGTTTCCAAGTAGGAAAATTATCTAGTTGATTTGTTTTTAATATGAGTATGTAAAACATTATTAAACAACATAAATAAACAAAAGTAAACTATAAATAAATATATTTAAAAACTTTTAATTTAGAATCGTCCTTATTAGTAGCACTTAGGGCAAACGTTATTGCGCCTAATGAGTTGGTAATATTGACTTAATGTCTACGACTTATCGAAAAACGGGCGTCCTTATTTAGAAAAAAAGTAAGTGCTACTAAAGACAAGTATTTATGTATTTAATGTGTGTTAAAACTTTTAAGCGTATAGGTTAAGTAGCCCAGGTTGAAGGTTGGGCATACATAATATAACACCGTTGTGTGTCTCTTACCCACAAGGGCGGCTTCAGGGTAGGGGTAGTAGGGACAATTGCCTCCGAGAATTTGGTTATTTGATTTTAGTAACATATTTTTTATATTCGGAACACATTTTAATTTATCTCAGTTTACTTATAAAAATGTATCTTCATTTAATTTTTATTTTAAAGCAATGTATATTATTTTTGCATTTATGTAATGTTAGGTGTAGAAATTCATCTGATAGCATTGGTAGTTCCACCCAGGATAAACAACACTGGCATGTTACACAAGTCGCGCACTAGTTCCGTGCCGGCTCGAAACTCGTCAGACAATTCGTATTATGTACAAAATGTACATTCAGGTAAAATGCATGATTTGATTAAAAAAATGCCAAATCTCTGGTGATTTTTTAAGTAAAAGAAGTAGCTTAAAATTTCACTTCCAAGCCTTTATTTTTGAAATATTTCCACCCCAAATCACCCCATGTTTTCCTCCCATTGTGACCCCCTATGCCGATGCCGTGCCTCCTTACCCATTGAACAACGTCATTATAAGTCAACCAAGTGGATTTCTACCCGAAATTATGTCCAGAACACCCCGGATTTGGCAAAAATAGGTTTCCACCGCTTTTTCACTCGAAACACCTCTTCCTTTACCTCAATAAAATCCCTAAAAGTTTCAATACCGCCTCACTTCAAGCGGGAGAGTGGAACCCGGATGATATATTTTCCTGTATCTAGCCATTAGTGACATGTTTATGCAGGTTTTCATGGATTATATTATCTCTGCATTTTAATTGTATAAAATGTATATAGCCTCGGTATAAAATTGTAGCTATTATAGGGTATAATTATTATAAAGTTTTATAACATTATTTAAGTAAAATGAATTCTCAAGACTATGAAATTAAAATTTTATTGTTTAAATTACTAAAATATATTGTTACATATCTGCATTTCTCTTTTACTGGTGTTTCCATTAACTCAAAATCAAATACGCTCCATTCAAGTGTCCAATCATTCAATGAGATAATATTCCGTAGACGAATTTAATAAACTTCCCCTATTATTATATATTTACCGGATTTTTTGTTACAGTATTTGCATTACAATAATAACATATTTTTTTACAACGTTCCGTTATTCTTACACTGTTACAAGTGCTTTTGTTAATTATTAAATTATGAGGTATGATTATTATTATTAATTTTACAATCTTTCAACCGTTTTTATTCTTATACAATTTTAGAATCCTTAATTACGTAAAATTAGTTTGAATTATATAACGTTTGTAATTATTTTATTTTTAGTTTATTTTAGATTTATAACTACGATTTATTTTTAATTAATTCTTTTTATTTTAATTTCCTGCTTTAGCTTTTTTCTTTAATTTCATTTTTTAGTTTCAGTCTTTCATTTGTTTAGTCTTGATTATTTAGTACTAGCGTTACCCGGCGCACGTTGCTGCGCCCGAAATCATAATTTTAGCAACGAGAAAAGAAAATCAAACATCTAAATAATAATATTTCATTTATTTCAATGCCAGAGCCGTGTAAATATACAAATTTTAGGTGTCCCAACACGTGAGAACGCAACATATAATTATCCGTGGTAAAAACTAGAATGTTCTAAATTGAATCCAGCAATGGTCAATGATTGTCATTGTGCATTGTTTATGGTTATTGAGAATGCAAGTCTCAAAGGAAATTGTAGTCGTTTGAAATCAGTGGGTAGATCTGACGAAATCATCGGTATTCGTGGAATTAAGACCTTCTCTCCTTTGAACTTGCCATCTCTGATTGCCCGGATCAAGTTGAGTGTCAGTTTTTTTGTGGTTCCGTTGCACTGCTTTGGTTGATTCAAATTTTGCAAGCATATTATCGGCGATCCTACTTTTATTATCAGTAAGTGGTATACAAATAATTGTACAACGAATTTATCAATTTTAAACAATTTAAAATAATTAATAATATATTTTAATTTTTACATAATGTTTAAAATTTCTTTAAATTAATTTAAGGAACGCTAGTATAGATATACATTTTAACATTAGACTTATGGAAGGCTGTACACTCAACCATCTTAAGCCTCTGGGGGCGGAGCCCTGTAAATGAATTTACAACAAACCTCACACGAACCATCCTGGGAATATGTTAAACAATACTTCCAAATATCATTAAATTTTGTTCAGCGGTTTAGGCACCCATTATATACATACATATATACATCGATTTGTGAACAATACTAAGCCTCTGTAGCAAAGCCTTGTGGATGGATCTACACCAAACTTCACAGGAACCACCCTGAGAATATGTTGAACAAACCCTCTAAATATCATCAACTTGTGTTCAACTAGCGGTTTAGGCGTCTATAACATACATACACAGATACAAACTTTCATTTTTATAGATATAGATTATCATTCTACTTTTACAAGTAAATCATTGTTATAAATAACAATAAGCTACATATTTCTTCAACTGCAATAGAATTTTTTTATTACAATCCTTTAAATTTGAATCCTTGAAAAATTACAGTCCTTCTAATTTTTATTATCCTTGAACCACAATTACTATTTAGTTGCAATTAGAAATAGGAAATTGTAATTTTTGTAGCGTACAATTACTCAGTTTTAGTAATTTAATTTCTTTTTGGAATTTTTATTGTCATGTCGTTATAATTTTCTTCGCTTATTTAACTAAAAGTGGTATTACTATATTAAATATTGGTGTGGTATTACTATATTAAATATTGGTGTGGTATTACTATATTAAATATTGGTGTGGTATTACTATATTAAATATTGGTGTGGTATTACTATATTAAATATTGGTGTGGTATTACTATATTAAATATTGGTGTGGTATTACTATATTAAATATTGGTGTGGTATTACTATATTAAATATTGGAGTGGTATTACTATATTAAATATTGGTGTGGTAATACTATATTAAATATTGGTGTGGTATTACTATATTAAATATTGGTGTGGTATTACTATATTAAATATTGGTGTGGTATTACTATATTAAATATTGGTGTGGTATTACTATATTAAATATTGGTGTGGTATTACTATATTAAATATTGGTGTGGTATTACTATATTAAATATTGGTGTGGTATTACTATATTAAATATTGGAGTGGTATTACTATATTAAATATTGGTGTGGTAATACTATATTAAATATTGGTGTGGTATTACTATATTAAATATTGGTGTGGTATTACTATATTAAATATTGGTGTGGTATTACTATATTAAATATTGGTGTGGTATTACTATATTAAATATTGGTGTGGTATTACTATATTAAATATTGGTGTGGTATTACTATATTAAATATTGGTGTGGTATTACTATATTAAATATTGGTGTGGTATTACTATATTAAATATTGGTGTGGTATTACTATATTAAATATTGGTGTGGTATTACTATATTAAATATTGGTGTGGTATTACTATATTAAATATTGGTGTGGTATTACTATATTAAATATTGGTGTGGTATTACTATATTAAATATTGGTGTGGTATTACTATATTAAATATTGGTGTGGTATTACTATATTAAATATTGGTGTGGTATTACTATATTAAATATTGGTGTGGTATTACTATATTAAATATTGGTGTGGTATTACTATATTAAATATTGGTGTGGTATTACTATATTAAATATTGGAGTGGTATTACTATATTAAATATTGGTGTGGTAATACTATATTAAATATTGGTGTGGTATTACTATATTAAATATTGGTGTGGTATTACTATATTAAATATTGGTGTGGTATTACTATATTAAATATTGGTGTGGTATTACTATATTAAATATTGGTGTGGTATTACTATATTAAATATTGGTGTGGTATTACTATATTAAATATTGGTGTGGTATTACTATATTAAATATTGGTGTGGTATTACTATATTAAATATTGGTGTGGTATTACTATATTAAATATTGGTGTGGTATTACTATATTAAATATTGGTGTGGTATTACTATATTAAATATTGGTGTGGTAATACTATATTAAATATTGGTGTGGTATTACTATATTAAATATTGGTGTGGTATTACTATATTAAATATTGGTGTGGTATTACTATATTAAATATTGGTGTGGTATTACTATATTAAATATTGGTGTGGTATTACTATATTAAATATTGGTGTGGTATTACTATATTAAATATTGGTGTGGTATTACGGGTTGCAGTGGTATTACTATATTAAATATTGGTGTGGTATTACGGGTTGCAGTGGTATTACTATATTAAATATTGGTGTGGTATTACGGGTTGCAGTGGGATTATACCCAATGTTAATAATAGAATGTAGTGAGTAAAAACCTTATTAGATGTTGGAAAATTTACTCTAAGTTTTATTTAATCAATTAAATTCAAATAGGTTCTTAAAAAGTGGTAGATGCGCCGATGGAAGTTTTCACTTAAAAAGTGGTAGATGCGCCGATGGAAGTTTTCACTTAAAAAGTGGTAGATGCGCCGATGGAAGTTTTCACTTAAAAAGTGGTAGATGCGCCGATGGAAGTTTTCACTTAAAAAGTGGTAGATGCGCCGATGGAAGTTTTCACTTAAAAAGTGGTAGATGCGCAGATGGAAGTTTTCACTTAAAAAGTGGTAGATGCGCAGATGGAAGTTTTCACTTAAAAATTGGAATAAAAGTATCATTATCATTATCTTAAATAATTGTAGTAAGATTTATTGGAGTATAAAAAAATATATTAATTAACCCATGAAAAGTATTGAATTCACTTAATAATATACATTGATAAAGTAACATAACCTATGGGTTAAAACTGCTGTTCTACAACATAACCTATACTATGAAATCTCCTGTTGTATGAACTCATATGTTAATACTTAATTTAAGCTAAAATATTTGCATGAAAAGTTGTATATAGTCTATACAATTATTTATGCAGTGTCATAACGTGACGATTTTATGATGTCGCGTTAACTCGAAGATTTTCCCCGTGTAAGTTTTCTGTTTAAGGGCGCTAAAAAAATATTAGGTTTAGAAAAACCAATCCTGTAATTTTTCTTTTACTTTGTCCTTTCTTTAGAAAGATTTATTTGTCTTCAAAGTAGTGGAAGACTTATGGATCCTTAACCCGCATGACCCTGATAGAAAGTGGTTTTGCGTAAGTTACTTGATGCGTGGCACCAGTCTATTTCCTACACTTGAGGTTTTATCGTAGCTTTGTCTTCTTTATTATTTTTAAGAATTCTCTACCCTGTATATGTAATAGTTTTATTGCCTTATCACGGTAAAAAATACCAAAGATTCGTCTTTTCAAAATCTCTCCATTTTAGTCCAGGGTGTAAAACGAAATATCATCTTTCTGGTCTCAATGTAAAGTAATTTTGTCTCGGTTCTCGCATAACTGGGACACATTTCAGTATTAGGGGTTGTCATGTCCTTACCTTCCTACATTTGCCACACGGTGCTATCCTAGCCCGCCTCGGGACCCACACAAAGACCCACTTCCGTAGTTCTAACACGGACATGACGTCACTGAATGTTGACATCACTTACTTGACACCGGACCGTTAATCTCCAATCATGATAACGGAACTACTGTCCAGCTTACAGGTAGTGTCCCGCCCGGAGGGACAGGTGTGACGCTGCCACCTGTACTTTACGGCCCACACAGCTTTACCTCTATTAATTGCTTTCGAAATCGTACAAACAGTTTCTTAAATGTCGGACATTGTTTCCCCACGGGCGTATAATTTAGTTTGCAAATTTTTCGGGTTAACAGTGTGCGCCGTAGCTAGTGAAATCGGTTGTTATGTAATATGTAAATAAAGGAAACAAGAGAACTTAATAAAAGTCGACTTTACAAGGCTCAGAATATAGGTAAAATAATCGATTGCATTAGTTCACCTGTTTTTCTTCCTCCGCAAACGTATATCTTGAATGAAACTGTACTTCAGCTAGAAACTCGATAGAAGGCATTCAAGTCTTTACCGCATTCATTTATATATTCAATGTAACCGTCAATCCAATGGCTTAGTCCCTGCACAGAGAAATATATTTATTGTAAGCCATCCTATGGTACCCACCTCTAGTCATCCCGGTTGAGATCAGCCCCACTTGAGGTAAGCGACCCGTTTCACGGTATACCATAAGATTCCTGTTCCCAGCAACAGGAAACTAACACGTCCTTTCGTCATTCGTACGTAATTTCATAGACCATCCTTATTCTGCTTTTACCAAGATGTGTTACAGGTAAACACCTCTTCAAGAACCCGATTGAGAGTAGGTTTATTCAGGTACGCTCGTTTGCATACGTGATGCCATTAATTTTCTTATATTCTATATCAAATACTTTTACCATATTTGCCAACATAAGCAGTACGGATACAGTTGTGAGATGCTATTTGATTTATTTTATTTTGTTTACATAAACATAGAAGTAAAAAGAAGCTAAAAAGGTTAGACTCGGGTATAAACATGTTCTATATGACCTCCGTGCAATTTGAGGCAACACTAGCACAGTTCTTGAAGGTTTTGCGTCATTTTGGTGAAGAGGGGTTGTCTCGTGCTCGGTATACACATGGTTATGTTCTCTCGTAGATGGACGATGGTGGTTGATGGGTCATCACGGAATATATTCTCCTTTATAATGTTAAGGGAATGCCTCATGCGTATGCGGCAGGTGGTGTACGATCACTCAAGTGGACTGGGTAAGGAAAGTTTGTTTTAAGGGAGAGGAGGCGGTTGCCAAAAGTTTCTAGAATGAAAGCAATGTCGATAAAATGTGTGACCGGTTGCACCCTCTAGATGAAACCATTTTCAAGAAAAAGGGAAATTGTTGTAAGGGAGGTGAGGAGGTTGCCAAAAGTATCTAGAATGAAAGCAATGTTGCCAAAGACAGTTTAGCTGGTGGCGCCATCTTGTTGGAACCGTTGTGAGCGAAAAGGCATAATCCGGGCACAACAAAATCTCCTGCTTCTCTTATAAAACGACCAAGAATGTCCCTATATCTGAGAGACGGCATCTACACCTGATTGTGTTTCAGTACTGTTTATTTTGGCGCGTACAGTTCGTCCTCGCTTTAATCCTACTCGTAGGGACAACCCTTTTCTATCCTTTGTAGGTTTTAATTAGTCAAACTAGTGCCAGAAGCCATACTAGCCATAGAAGTACGTAAATAATGCATTGAAAGTAATCCTGCCCACGCAGTAGCATATTCCTGGCTGTTCCTAAAGGTTTCATAGCTCTATCAAAATCCTTTCTTTCTACAACGCTTTTCAATCCTGTTTCAAAGCGATAAAGGTTGAAATGATTGATGAATCTAAAATCTTCTTTTTTCTCTTACTATTTACCAGTAGGTATCTCTCAATGAACCTGATAATGCGTGCGTTGTGCACAAGCGAATAGCATGATCCTTGGCTACATTCACTCGCAAGAGATGATACTACTACTTCATCCCAATACTTCCTTGTCATTGCTAATCTACAAGTCATTAATAATTCCCTCCTTCTCACGGTGTCGACTCCTGCCGAAGATTGGCGATCCGAATGGCAATTGTAGCTTTGGACATTGCAACACGAAACACTTCCGTAGAAGAGAATCATGAGTTCCAGGTCTCCCACTGATCTTTTACCTGTGCATTACCCACCTATTACGAGGGGAAGTAACTAGTTCTTCTCACCATGTGACCCGAATATTGATTATTTTCTCTTTTGATTGTGTTTGAACTAATCGCCTTAAAACAGAAAATTTTCTTTACTTATTCTTCTTTGAAAATTATATTAACATTTTCTTCTACTTAAAAAAAATAAACGTAAATGTAAAAAAAAAAAAATAAAAAACTTAATGTAACCATTAAGTTAAAAAACTATTAAAGTATTTCTTCTAAATTTCTATAAATCTGCTAAATATCGAAATTAATTACAAACTTTACGTAAATAAAATGCCACGCGAACCTTACCTCCATTATACATCAGTACGTCACGTCACGCCCCCGCGTCACGAGACCAAACAATAAAACTCTGGCTTATTTTATATGAGTAAGCCTCTACGCGTGTGGTTCGCTATAATAATATCAAATTCGTCCCGAGACGGGCGTAATCTTGCAGTCGGTAGGATGAACGCCTCAGCGAGCCAGTGTGCTTTAATATTCCAATAACTGTTGACGAATTTCCTTTAGAATTTTTATTTTAATCGAACTAAAATGAATATTTTGAATTTGTATACAGTAGCGTAAATTTGAGAATTATTTTTAGATAACGGTTTTTCCCTGATTTTCTTTGCTAATTTTTAATACGTTACTAGAAAAATGTATTACATTATGGTTTATTACTTAAGTGTTAATTGGTTTGTAATAAACACTAAACAGTGTAACAAATAGAAACATAAATATCTGTAACCCTTACAGAGACTAGGTCTACTTTAAGGGAAAAGCAAGTTGACACATCGCTGTAACCCCTGTTGAGATTAAGTCTACCTCAAGGAATAAGCAAGTTGACACATCTCTGCATACCCTGTTGAGATTATGTCTACCTCAAGGGATACAAAATAGACATATTTCTGTAACCCCTGTAGAGACTAAGACTATCTCAAGGGATAATCAAGTAGACATATCTCTATAACGCCTGAAGACACTAAGACTACCTCAAGGGATAATAAAGTAGACGTATCTCTATAACCCCTGTAGAGACTAAGACTACCTCAAGGGATAATAAAGTAGACATATCTCTATAACCCTTGTAAAGACTAAGACTACCTCAAGGAATAATCAAGTAGACACATCTCTATAACCTTTGTAGAGTCTAAAAATACCGCAAGGGATAGTCAAGTAGACATATCTTTGTAACCCTTGTAGAGACTAAGACTACCTCAAGGGATAATCGAGTAGATATTTCTATAATCCCCTGTAGAGACCAAGACTACCTCAAGGGATAATCAAGTAGATATATCTCTAACCCCTGTTGAAATTAAGACTACTTCAAGGGATAAAAAAAGACATATCTCTAAAAACCCATGTAGAGACTAAGACTATCGCAAGGGATAATCAAATAGACATATTTCTGTAACCTCTGTAGAGGCTAAGACTATCTCAAGGGATAATCAAGTAGACATATCTCTATAACCCCTGTAGAGAGTAAGGGTACCTCAATAGAAAATCAATAGACATATCTCTATAACCCTTGTAGACATCAAGACTACCTCAAGAGGTAATAAAGTAGCCATATCTCTATAACCCATGTTGAGATTAAGTCAACCTCAAGGGATAATCAAGTAGACATATCTCGATAACCCTTGTAGGGACTAAGACTCAACCTCAAGGGATAATAAAGTAGTCATATCTCTATAACCCTTGTAGGGACTAAGACTCAACCTCAAGGGATAATAAAGTAGTCATATCTCGATAACCCTTGTAGGGACTAAGACTCAACCTCAAGGGATAATAAAGTAGTCATATCTCGATAACCCTTGTAGGGACTAAGACTCAACCTCAAGGGATAATAAAGTAGTCATATCTCGATAACCCTTGTAGGGACTAAGACTCAACCTCAAGGGATAATAAAGTAGTCATATCTCGATAACCCTTGTAGGGACTAAGACTCAACCTCAAGGGATAATAAAGTAGTCATATCTCGATAACCCTTGTAGGGACTAAGACTCAACCTCAAGGGATAATAAAGTAGTCATATCTCGATAACCCTTGTAGGGACTAAGACTCAACCTCAAGGGATAATAAAGTAGTCATATCTCGATAACCCTTGTAGGGACTAAGACTCAACCTCAAGGGATAATAAAGTAGTCATATCTCTATAACCCTTGTAGGGACTAAGACTCAACCTCAAGGGATAATAAAGTAGTCATATCTCGATAACCCTTGTAGGGACTAAGACTCAACCTCAAGGGATAATAAAGTAGTCATATCTCGATAACCCTTGTAGGGACTAAGACTCAACCTCAAGGGATAATAAAGTAGTCATATCTCGATAACCCTTGTAGGGACTAAGACTCAACCTCAAGGGATAATAAAGTAGTCATATCTCGATAACCCTTGTAGGGACTAAGACTCAACCTCAAGGGATAATAAAGTAGTCATATCTCGATAACCCTTGTAGGGACTAAGACTCAACCTCAAGGGATAATAAAGTAGTCATATCTCGATAACCCTTGTAGGGATTAAGACTCAACCTCAAGGGATAATAAAGTAGTCATATCTCGATAACCCTTGTAGGGACTAAGACTCAACCTCAAGGGATAATAAAGTAGTCATATCTCGATAACCCTTGTAGGGACTAAGACTCAACCTCAAGGGATAATAAAGTAGTCATATCTCGATAACCCTTGTAGGGACTAAGACTCAACCTCAAGGGATAATAAAGTAGTCATATCTCGATAACCCTTGTAGGGACTAAGACTCAACCTCAAGGGATAATAAAGTAGTCATATCTCGATAACCCTTGTAGGGACTAAGACTCAACCTCAAGGGATAATAAAGTAGTCATATCTCGATAACCCTTGTAGGGACTATGACTCAACCTCAACGGATAATAAAGTAGACATATCTCGATAACCCTTGTAGAGACTAAGACTCAACCTCAAGGGATAATAAAGTAGTCATATCTCGATAACCCTTGTAGGGACTAAGACTCAACCTCAAGGGATAATAAAGTAGTCATATCTCGATAACCCTTGTAGGGACTAAGACTCAACCTCAAGGGATAATAAAGTAGTCATATCTCGATAACCCTTGTAGTTACTAAGACTCAACCTCAAGGGATAATAAAGTAGTCATATCTCGATAACCCTTGTAGGGACTAAGACTCAACCTCAAGGGATAATAAAGTAGTCATAGCTCGATAACCCTTGTAGGGACTAAGACTCAACCTCAAGGGATAATAAAGTAGTCATATCTCGATAACCCTTGTAGGGACTAAGACTCAACCTCAAGGGATAATAAAGTAGTCATATCTCGATAACCCTTGTAGGGACTAAGACTCAACCTCAAGGGATAATAAAGTAGTCATATCTCGATAACCCTTGTAGGGACTAAGACTCAACCTCAAGGGATAATAAAGTAGTCATATCTCGATAACCCTTGTAGGGACTAAGACTCAACCTCAAGGGATAATAAAGTAGTCATATCTCGATAACCCTTGTAGGGACTAAGACTCAACCTCAAGGGATAATAAAGTAGTCATATCTCGATAACCCTTGTAGGGACTAAGACTCAACCTCAAGGGATAATAAAGTAGTCATATCTCGATAACCCTTGTAGGGACTAAGACTCAACCTCAACGGATAATAAAGTAGACATATCTCGATAACCCTTGTAGGGACTAAGACTCAACCTCAAGGGATAATAAAGTAGTCATATCTCGATAACCCTTGTAGGGACTAAGACTCAACCTCAAGGGATAATAAAGTAGTCATATCTCGATAACCCTTGTAGGGACTAAGACTCAACCTCAAGGGATAATAAAGTAGTCATATCTCGATAACCCTTGTAGGGACTAAGACTCAACCTCAAGGGATAATAAAGTAGTCATATCTCGATAACCCTTGTAGGGACTAAGACTCAACCTCAAGGGATAATAAAGTAGACATATCTCGATAACCCTTGTAGGGACTACGACTCAACCTCAAGGGATAATAAAGTAGTCATATCTCGATAACCCTTGTAGGGACTAAGACTCAACCTCAAGGGATAATAAAGTAGTCATATCTCGATAACCCTTGTAGGGACTAAGACTCAACCTCAAGGGATAATAAAGTAGTCATATCTCGATAACCCTTGTAGGGACTAAGACTCAACCTCAAGGGATAATAAAGTAGTCATATCTCGATAACCCTTGTAGTTACTAAGACTCAACCTCAAGGGATAATAAAGTAGTCATGTCTCGATAACCCTTGTAGGGACTAAGACTCAACCTCAAGGGATAATAAAGTAGTCATATCTCGATAACCCTTGTAGGGACTAAGACTCAACCTCAAGGGATAATAAAGTAGTCATATCTCGATAACCCTTGTAGGGACTAAGACTCAACCTCAAGGGATAATAAAGTAGTCATATCTCGATAACCCTTGTAGGGACTAAGACTCAACCTCAAGGGATAATAAAGTAGTCATATCTCGATAACCCTTGTAGGGACTAAGACTCAACCTCAAGGGATAATAAAGTAGTCATATCTCGATAACCCTTGTAGGGACTAAGACTCAACCTCAAGCGATAATAAAGTAGTCATATCTCGATAACCCTTGTAGGGACTAAGACTCAACCTCAAGGGATAATAAAGTAGTCATATATCGATAACCCTTGTAGGGACTAAGACTCAACCTCAAGGGATAATAAAGTAGTCATATCTCGATAACCCTTGTAGGGACTAAGACTCAACCTCAAGGGATAATAAAGTAGTCATATCTCGATAACCCTTGTAGGGACTAAGACTCAACCTCAAGGGATAATAAAGTAGTCATATCTCGATAACCCTTGTAGGGACTAAGACTCAACCTCAAGGGATAATAAAGTAGTCATATCTCGATAACCCTTGTAGGGACTAAGACTCAACCTCAAGGGATAATAAAGTAGACATATCTCGATAACCCTTGTAGGGACTAAGACTCAACCTCAAGGTATAATAAAGTAGTCATATCTCGATAACCCTTGTAGGGACTAAGACTCAACCTCAAGGGATAATAAAGTAGTCATATCTCGATAACCCTTGTAGTTACTAAGACTCAACCTCAAGGGATAATAAAGTAGTCATATCTCGATAACCCTTGTAGGGACTAAGACTCAACCTCAAGGGATAATAAAGCAGTCATATCTCGATAACCCTTGTAGGGACTAAGACTCAACCTCAAGGGATAATAAAGTAGTCATATCTCGATAACCCTTGTAGGGACTAAGACTCAACCTCAAGGGATAATAAAGTAGTCATATCTCGATAACCCTTGTAGGGACTAAGACTCAACCTCAAGGGATAATAAAGTAGTCATATCTCGATAACCCTTGTAGGGACTAAGACTCAACCTCAAGGGATAATAAAGTAGTCATATCTCGATAACCCTTGTAGGGACTAAGACTCAACCTCAAGGGATAATAAAGTAGTCATATCTCGATAACCCTTGTAGGGACTAAGACTCAACCTCAAGGGATAATAAAGTAGTCATATCTCGATAACCCTTGTAGGGACTAAGACTCAACCTCAAGGGATAATAAAGTAGTCATATCTCGATAACCCTTGTAGTTACTAAGACTCAACCTCAAGGGATAATAAAGTGGTCATATCTCGATAACCCTTGTAGTTACTAAGACTCAACCTCAAGGGATAATAAAGTAGTCTTATCTCGATAACCCTTGTAGGGACTAAGACTCAACCTCAAGGGATAATAAAGTAGTCATATCTCGATAACCCTTGTAGGGACTAAGACTCAACCTCAAGGGATAATAAAGTAGTCATATCTCGATAACCCTTGTAGGGACTAAGACTCAACCTCAAGGGATAATAAAGTAGTCATATCTCGATAACCCTTGTAGGGACTAAGACTCAACCTCAAGGGATAATATAGTAGTCATATCTCGATAACCCTTGTAGGGACTAAGACTCAACCTCAAGGGATAATAAAGTAGTCATATCTCGATAACCCTTGTAGGGACTAAGACTCAACCTCAAGGGATAATAAAGTAGTCATATCTCGATAACCCTTGTAGGGACTAAGACTCAACCTCAAGGGATAATAAAGTAGTCATATCTCGATAACCCTTGTAGGGACTAAGACACAACCTCAAGGGATAATAAAGTAGTCATATCTCTATAACCCTTGTAGGGACTAAGACTCAACCTCAAGGGATAATAAAGTAGTCATATCTCGATAACCCTTGTAGGGACTAAGACTCAACCTCAAGGGATAATAAAGTAGTCATATCTCGATAACCCTTGTAGGGACTAAGACTCAACCTCAAGGGATAATAAAGTAGTCATATCTCGATAACCCTTGTAGGGACTAAGACTCAACCTCAAGGGATAATAAAGTAGTCATATCTCGATAACCCTTGTAGGGACTAAGACTCAACCTCAAGGGATAATAAAGTAGTCATATCTCGATAACCCTTGTAGGGACTAAGACTCAACCTCAAGGGATAATAAAGTAGTCATATCTCGATAACCCTTGTAGGGACTAAGGCTCAACCTCAAGGGATAATAAAGTAGTCATATCTCGATAACCCTTGTAGGGACTAAAACTCAACCTCAAGGGATAATAAAGTAGTCATATCTCGATAACCCTTATAGGGACTAAGACTCAACCTCAAGGGATAATAAAGTAGTCATATCTCGATAACCCTTGTAGGGACTAAGGCTCAACCTCAAGGGATAATAAAGTAGTCATATCTCGATAACCCTTGTAGGGACTAAGACTCAACCTCAAGGGATAATAAAGTAGTCATATCTCGATAACCCTTGTAGGGACTAAGGCTCAACCTCAAGGGATAATAAAGTAGTCATATCTCGATAACCCTTGTAGGGACTAAGACTCAACCTCAAGGGATAATAAAGTAGTCATATCTCGATAACCCTTGTAGGGACTAAGACTCAACCTCAAGGGATAATAAAGTAGTCATATCTCGATAACCCTTGTAGGGACTAAGACTCAACCTCAAGGGATAATATAGTAGTCATATCTCGATAACCCTTGTAGGGACTAAGACTCAACCTCAAGGGATAATAAAGTAGTCATATCTCGATAACCCTTGTAGGGACTAAGACTCAACCTCAAGGGATAATAAAGTAGTCATATCTCGATAACCCTTGTAGGGACTAAGACTCAACCTCAAGGGATAATAAAGTAGTCATATCTCTATAACCCTTGTAGGGACTAAGACTCAACCTCAAGGGATAATAAAGTAGTCATATCTCGATAACCCTTGTAGGGACTAAGACTCAACCTCAAGGGATAATAAAGTAGTCATATCTCTATAACCCTTGTAGGGACTAAGACTCAACCTCAAGGGATAATAAAGTAGTCATATCTCGATAACCCTTGTAGGGACTAAGACTCAACCTCAAGGGATAATCAAGTAGTCATATCTCGATAACCCTTGTAGGGACTAAGACTAAACCTCAAGGGATAATAAAGTAGTCATATCTCGATAACCCTTGTAGGGACTAAGACTCAACCTCAAGGGATAATAAAGTAGTCATATCTCGATAACCCTTGTAGGGACAAAGACTCAACCTCAAGGGATAATAAAGTAGTCATATCTCGATAACCCTTGTAGGGACTAAGACTCAACCTCAAGGGATAATAAAGTAGTCATATCTCGATAACCCTTGTAGGGACTAAGGCTCAACCTCAAGGGATAATAAAGTAGTCATATCTCGATAACCCTTGTAGGGACTAAGGCTCAACCTCAAGGAATAATAAAGTAGTCATATCTCGATAACCCTTGTAGGGACTAAGACTCAACCTCAAGGGATAATAAAGTAGTCATATCTCGATAACCCTTGTAGGGACTAAGACTCAACCTCAAGGGATAATAAAGTAGTCATATCTCGATAACCCTTGTAGGGACTAAGACTCAACCTCAAGGGATAATAAAGTAGTCATATCTCGATAACCCTTGTAGGGACTAAGACTCAACCTCAAGGGATAATAAAGTAGTCATATCTCGATAACCCTTGTAGGGACTAAGACTCAACCTCAAGGGATAATAAAGTAGTCATATCTCGATAACCCTTGTAGGGACTAAGACTCAACCTCAAGGGATAATAAAGTAGTCATATCTCGATAACCCTTGTAGGGACTAAGACTCAACCTCAAGGGATAATAAAGTAGTCATATCTCGATAACCCTTGTAGTTACTAAGACTCAACCTCAAGGGATAATAAAGTGGTCATATCTCGATAACCCTTGTAGTTACTAAGACTCAACCTCAAGGGATAATAAAGTAGTCTTATCTCGATAACCCTTGTAGGGACTAAGACTCAACCTCAAGGGATAATAAAGTAGTCATATCTCGATAACCCTTGTAGGGACTAAGACTCAACCTCAAGGGATAATAAAGTAGTCATATCTCGATAACCCTTGTAGGGACTAAGACTCAACCTCAAGGGATAATAAAGTAGTCATATCTCGATAACCCTTGTAGGGACTAAGACTCAACCTCAAGGGATAATATAGTAGTCATATCTCGATAACCCTTGTAGGGACTAAGACTCAACCTCAAGGGATAATAAAGTAGTCATATCTCGATAACCCTTGTAGGGACTAAGACTCAACCTCAAGGGATAATAAAGTAGTCATATCTCGATAACCCTTGTAGGGACTAAGACTCAACCTCAAGGGATAATAAAGTAGTCATATCTCGATAACCCTTGTAGGGACTAAGACTCAACCTCAAGGGATAATAAAGTAGTCATATCTCTATAACCCTTGTAGGGACTAAGACTCAACCTCAAGGGATAATAAAGTAGTCATATCTCGATAACCCTTGTAGGGACTAAGACTCAACCTCAAGGGATAATAAAGTAGTCATATCTCGATAACCCTTGTAGGGACTAAGACTCAACCTCAAGGGATAATAAAGTAGTCATATCTCGATAACCCTTGTAGGGACTAAGACTCAACCTCAAGGGATAATAAAGTAGTCATATCTCGATAACCCTTGTAGGGACTAAGACTCAACCTCAAGGGATAATAAAGTAGTCATATCTCGATAACCCTTGTAGGGACTAAGACTCAACCTCAAGGGATAATAAAGTAGTCATATCTCGATAACCCTTGTAGGGACTAAGGCTCAACCTCAAGGGATAATAAAGTAGTCATATCTCGATAACCCTTGTAGGGACTAAGACTCAACCTCAAGGGATAATAAAGTAGTCATATCTCGATAACCCTTGTAGGGACTAAGACTCAACCTCAAGGGATAATAAAGTAGTCATATCTCGATAACCCTTGTAGGGACTAAGACTCAACCTCAAGGGATAATAAAGTAGACATATCTCGATAACCCTTGTAGGGACTAAGACTCAACCTCAAGGGATAATAAAGTAGTCATATCTCGATAACCCTTGTAGGGACTAAGACTCAACCTCAAGGGATAATAAAGTAGTCATATCTCGATAACCCTTGTAGGGACTAAGACTCAACCTCAAGGGATAATAAAGTAGTCATATCTCGATAACCCTTGTAGGGACTAAGACTCAACCTCAAGGGATAATAAAGTAGTCATATCTCGATAACCCTTGTAGGGACTAAGACTCAACCTCAAGGGATAATAAAGTAGTCATATCTCGATAACCCTTGTAGGGACTAAAACTCAACCTCAAGGGATAATAAAGTAGTCATATCTCGATAACCCTTATAGGGACTAAGACTCAACCTCAAGGGATAATAAAGTAGTCATATCTCGATAACCCTTGTAGGGACTAAGGCTCAACCTCAAGGGATAATAAAGTAGTCATATCTCGATAACCCTTGTAGGGACTAAGACTCAACCTCAAGGGATAATAAAGTAGTCATATCTCGATAACCCTTGTAGGGACTAAGGCTCAACCTCAAGGGATAATAAAGTAGTCATATCTCGATAACCCTTGTAGGGACTAAGACTCAACCTCAAGGGATAATAAAGTAGTCATATCTCGATAACCCTTGTAGGGACTAAGACTCAACCTCAAGGGATAATAAAGTAGTCATATCTCGATAACCCTTGTAGGGACTAAGACTCAACCTCAAGGGATAATATAGTAGTCATATCTCGATAACCCTTGTAGGGACTAAGACTCAACCTCAAGGGATAATAAAGTAGTCATATCTCGATAACCCTTGTAGGGACTAAGACTCAACCTCAAGGGATAATAAAGTAGTCATATCTCGATAACCCTTGTAGGGACTAAGACTCAACCTCAAGGGATAATAAAGTAGTCATATCTCTATAACCCTTGTAGGGACTAAGACTCAACCTCAAGGGATAATAAAGTAGTCATATCTCGATAACCCTTGTAGGGACTAAGACTCAACCTCAAGGGATAATAAAGTAGTCATATCTCTATAACCCTTGTAGGGACTAAGACTCAACCTCAAGGGATAATAAAGTAGTCATATCTCGATAACCCTTGTAGGGACTAAGACTCAACCTCAAGGGATAATAAAGTAGTCATATCTCGATAACCCTTGTAGGGACTAAGACTCAACCTCAAGGGATAATAAAGTAGTCATATCTCGATAACCCTTGTAGGGACTAAGACTCAACCTCAAGGGATAATAAAGTAGTCATATCTCGATAACCCTTGTAGGGACTAAGACTCAACCTCAAGGGATAATAAAGTAGTCATATCTCGATAACCCTTGTAGGGACTAAGACTCAACCTCAAGGGATAATAAAGTAGTCATATCTCGATAACCCTTGTAGGGACTAAGGCTCAACCTCAAGGGATAATAAAGTAGTCATATCTCGATAACCCTTGTAGGGACTAAGGCTCAACCTCAAGGAATAATAAAGTAGTCATATCTCGATAACCCTTGTAGGGACTAAGACTCAACCTCAAGGGATAATAAAGTAGTCATATCTCGATAACCCTTGTAGGGACTAAGACTCAACCTCAAGGGATAATAAAGTAGTCATATCTCGATAACCCTTGTAGGGACTAAGACTCAACCTCAAGGGATAATAAAGTAGTCATATCTCGATAACCCTTGTAGGGACTAAGACTCAACCTCAAGGGATAATAAAGTAGTCATATCTCGATAACCCTTGTAGGGACTAAGACTCAACCTCAAGGGATAATAAAGTAGTCATATCTCGATAACCCTTGTAGGGACTAAGACTCAACCTCAAGGGATAATAAAGTAGTCATATCTCGATAACCCTTGTAGGGACTAAGACTCAACCTCAAGGGATAATAAAGTAGTCATATCTCGATAACCCTAGTAGGGACTAAGTCCACATCAGCGGATAAGAAAATAGATACATCTCTATAACCAATCTAGAGACTAATTGTACCTCCAGGGATAACCAATAGACATAGGCCTATCTCTTCAACCCCTGTAGAGACTAAGTCTATCTCAAGGAATAAGCAAGTTTGCACATCTCTTTTACCACTATAGAGTCTCTCTGTGCCTCGTGGGATAAGCAGGGAAAAAAGATGATAGTTGTCCACGAAGGGCTTCTGAAGTCGGGAATTACGTCATAACACTAAGAGCCAGAAATTGGAGTTTGCTAGAATAGAATGTAGCTTTTGTAGAGCAATCCAAGGGTCTCTCGACATGTGTAGCCTTATAGTAGTAGCAGACAAGTTTAAAGTCTGTACTTTATTCTAATAAAAATCCTTTCCATTAAAAGAAAAGGATGTCGCCGAGGATATCTTTGTGAGAGATAACAGTCACACTAACTGGTCGAATTTAAACTACAAGAATGTGTCCCGTCCTCTAACCTAATTCTTTCTACCTATCTACACTCTTGTCCCTAGACTGGAGTGTATGAGCAGGTGGTAAGACTCATCCCCTATACACGTCTAGGGTACGACCCTGGAAACTCGAGTCTCAGTTTTCCCCCATCTGCCAAAAAATTGGAATGTATATGCATTCTTATTTATATTTACCATTACGTCCCTCAAAAATGATAAAATGTTCTTGAGTTCATCTACTGAGAAAAAATAGTAAAGTATTTACAAACACAATGGAAATAGTTGAAATTAAATATTTTAAAGTTTTGTGCAAAAAATACAAATATGAATTAACGTGTGTGTTATATTGCTTCCAGGAGATGAGAAAGGACGAGTAGCTGGGTGACGTAATCTGTACTGCTATCTATTGCAACGCACCCGGTTCCCACAGAACGGCGCAACCGGAAGACAAGGGACAGAAATCTGCATAGCCATACATAAGGTAATGCGATATGATTAAGGAAGCAGCGAGAGAAAAAAAACACTTTAACAAACAGAGGTACCCGCCGTGGAACAATACGTCTCTGTTTTTAACTGATGAGGATCGTCCCCCTTCGAAACAAGAGCGCTGAATGAAGAGGAAATGTATGCAAAAACAACGAAAGGGTTGAGCGCAGCGTGTGAATGAAGCTACGGCCCGAGTTCGTGTATGCAAATCCTGTCCTTCGGGTTGTGTCTTAGTCGATGCCAGATCACAGCCTCGTATCGGGTAAGCTAAATATAATGTTTTGTTTTACTGTAGACACTAAAAAATCACTATTTTAATTATATTAATATAAATGTGTATATAGAAAGCTTTTAGGGTTTTTTTTATCTATATTTATCATACTAAAATATTAATAGTATTTAATATTAACTCTACAAATATATATATGTTTATATTTCTTATCCTTTATATATTATCTTCTCAAATTTGTTCGAAAGTTATTTAATTTGATTTTGTAATTATAGCCTATAGAATTATGAAAATGTGTATAATTTATTTTGTTTTGTATGTTATATTTAGTTAAAAGGCTTTATCTTAAAGAGTTTTTATCCCGTGTATTGTTCACAATCTTTCATAGCCTAATCTTTACTGATCGCCTTAAAACTTATGAAAAACCTTTTTGATTTCTAAAATTTGTTTATTATTCTAAAAGTATATAATCATTAATAAACATTTTTGTTTTTAATTAAATAACAACGGATGCAAAGTTACAATAAATTATTTATTTTCTTAAAGGCGTTTCAGTGACAAAGTCACCATCATCAGTGAGTAATGCTTACAAATTGTAAACTATAATATATTATAATTTAGAATTAATTTAATTACATTAATTGATAATGTTGACTTTGTCATTGTAACGGGCATTACAAAATAAATTATAGATAGTGAGTTATAATGTTTAATCACAAAGCACAAATTGGGTTATTAATTTTTTTTTAAATTCACATACTAAGCAATACGCGAGTTTTCAACACCCTGTGTCCTTCTGCTCTTTCACAACCGGAGCGCTGTCGCGTTTCTCGTAACGATCCAGTGCTGACAATAGCACACACTTACTAAAACGTTCGTCCTCATTAAATCAAAAAGTAAGTGCTACTACAAAGAAGTGTTTACATTTTAATATGTATGGATCAGAATAAACTAGCAGCTCGAGTTGAAGATGAAATCAAATAAGTCTTATTTATGTGGCGTTTCAAATTTATTCGAGGCTCTGGTTTTCACGGACTGTTAGTAGCCTACGTGATGACGTAAACATGTTTCGCAAATAATCAATTTGATGATGCATAAGAAAACCTCAAGAGAATAATATTTTAGTGGATAATAAAATATTATATAATCAGAATGTCTTAAGTATTTCATTTATATCAATGTTTATTGTTGTGTTTCAATTGAGAGTATCTGTGGTTTGTTTAAGTAGCTGACGTCATGTTAAGGATTCCAATGCCAAGGTTGTGTTGGATATCCAAGACTATAGTGCTGCGGGTAGTGCTTATTCATTTAATACAAGTATTGTGGAACGATACAACTTAATAATAACCGTCAACACAATGCCGTCGCAGAGCTAATAATATCCAACAATTAAAATAATGAACGTCTTTATAAAACACTTTAAAACTTAATTTTCTCTAAATAACTATCTGTAACTATTTTATTTAAGGAAATAAAACTCTTTAATCATAAAAAACGTTCTATTAAAACCTCTATGTACATCATCTTCAGTGAAAATTATTACAAAAATAACCAATTGGAATTATTTTTGAGTTATAGAGGAGTTTAAAATACTTTGTCATTTTTTTTCTTTTTTTTCTTTGAAAGTTATTGTTTTGCAAACGAAAAGTAGATATAAGTTTAAATAAATAAATAAGTGTGTGTGCTTAAAATTTTTCACTTTTTGTAAATAAAATATTGCTTCAAGTAGCCATATGCAGTCGCAAAAAATGTCAACATTAAATTTAATTCCAAAGTTGGTCTTGTGAATTCCCTTTGTTACGGCTGGAAAAGCTAAATCGTTAATAATTATACAAACTGTATATTATATAAAGCATATATCATACAGGCGGTATGTTATATAAAAATGTATATTATACAGAATGTGTGTTATAAAAATTGTATGCTATATATAGTGTATATTATACAAAATGTATATTATATAAACTGTATATTATATAAACTGTATATTATATAAACTGTGTATTATACAAACTATATAATATCAAACTCTATATTATAAGAACTGTATACTACACAGATTGTGTATTATATAAGCTGTATATTATAGAATTTGTGTATTATGTAAACTATATAATATATAAACTGATTATACAAACTGTATATTTGTTCATATTGTATATCATATAAACTATTGGTTTTAAAGTTAGAAAATTAGCAAAACGTTTTGAAGGATTATTGTAAATTAATGTTTAGTTCCGTGTAGTGTTGTGTAAGTTAATAGAAAAATATACCAACGTTAAAATTAAACTTATTAACGACCGGTAAAACGTATATTTCAAGTAAATGTATTTAAAAAGCTACTAAAAAACCCCACTGCAAACCTTTGGCAGTATCTAAACAAAATCTATTTAGTGAGTTAGAAAATGTTATTTTCCTAATAAGTTTTCATAATGTTACTGAAATTATAAATGCAGAAAGAAATGCTAGCAACGTTAGGTAAGGGACATAAAATCCACAGCATTGCCAAATTTGTATTTCCTTTTCATCGTCGTCCTAAAATTTATTTTCACGTGTCAGGTATATTTATAGTAATATATATACGTTTAGCAGATACGCATAATACATACATACAAACACACACACACACACACACACACATACACACACACACACACACACACACACAACACACACACACACACACACACACACACACACACACACACACACACACACACACACACACACACACACACACACACACACACACACACACACACACACATACACACACACACACACATAAACACACACACACCCACACACAGACACACACACTCTCTCACACCACACACACACACACACACACACACACACACACACACACACACACACACACACACACACACACACACACACACACACACACACACACACACACACACACACACACACACACACACACACACACACACACACACACACACACACACACACACACACACACACACACACACACACATATATATATATATGTGTGTGTGTGTGTGTGTGTGTGTGTGTGTGTGTGTGTGTGTGTGTTACCTTAAAGTAACATATAAATTAAACATAGCTTAAGTACTATTGATGCCGGATGTCATTGCGTCTATAGTTCTATCGATTTACCTAAATAGGGGAGCAAACATTCCCCCAATCCTTCTGACGCAACGAGGTTCATACAAATGCTATAGGTTTTTGGTACTTATTGATGATCCAGATGTAATCGTTAATGGTAAAAAGGTGATAGCGGGAGATAGCCCTCAGTAACATGGAATAAATAATAAAACTGAAAATTATTATTTCTTGGTGCTGACGCCCAGAAACTGCAAATTGTAACAAACGTGAAACATATCATCATTACAGCATACGTTTGTTATAGGGAAAACCTCTATAGCGATGCCTACAAAAACATATTGGTTGAATTTAAACATACAATTTTGCGACGGTATGATTTCCCTCGGGTTACGCTATGAATCACCTCAAAGTGAATTAAATGATAACATATGATTTCATGTAACAGCTGATTTTATGTTAAAGGCTATATTGTCAGAAAACTGTTTCAACACGTAGGTTATGTTACACAAGTTTTAATCACCTAATAAATATGTGAATTTATTTAAGTTTAAATAAATCTCAGTAAAAATAATTCAATATAACGATAATAAGTCTTGTATTTTTAGTCCAATTTTTTAAATTAAAACATTCTTAATCGCTTCTGATACTTTTTAAAAATTGATTTCAATTGAATTTGTTAAATATATTTGTATATAACAAAGTAAACACAGTAAATATCTAATAATTTTTTAAAATAATAAAATTAAAATATACGAATAATAAAATATAAAAATATAATGAAAAATGTATTTTCGTTGAATATTTTGAAAAAAAATTGACAGAATAATTATTTTTCTAATTATAATTATTTGTTATTTTGTCTAATTTTTTATTTGTAGCTCAAATTTTGGCGTACGAAAATTTGTATTATTGTTTCTTGTATTATAACAAATATTTTGGTAATTTATCATTATGCAAAATTAAAATTCTTTTTCTCAATAAAAAAATCTCTGTACAGTGATTTTAAAGGTTTTATCTCCTGTCGACACTCCTCTGATGCCACAACCTCCTAACCTTTCCCCCAAAACTTAGCACTAGGTACGAATTTAGCTACAACAAATCCTGTGGGATAAATGTTGTTAAAAATCTGTTTACTAGAGCAAGAGACAAACACTAAAGGTGAGGAACATGAAACAATATCTTGTTCCAAGCATGAATGCAATAACACGCACAGAAATAACTGAAACAAAGAAGTAACTGCGCAGGAACTCGCAAAGCAATAAAGTTATTGTCATACGCGTTTTAATTACTGATGCCATCAACAATTTACATCTGCAACTATAGTGCAACTACAATTAGTTGCAGTTGTAAATTTGTAGTAGTGTCACTGATAATGATGATGACGTACGTCATTGAAACGCGTATGACAAAGTTTTGCGAGTTCGTGTGCAGTTATTTATTTGTTTATAATCTTAACTCCCAAGCCAGCTCAATTATTACTTAAAGATAACAGATAACACTTCTCTTACCCACACTAAATGCTAAGTTTGTCTTATTTCAGAAAACTTTGTTTTTTATAACGAAACCTAACCTAATCGGATACGTCAAAGGTATATTGTAATGTTAGCGCTCCGTTCTTTTAAAAATCGAAGTTATTTTTGTCTTGTTTCATAATTTTTAATTTTTGGGACATCAACACAAAGGTTTTATTATTTCCCCGTGTTCTCGAAGGCTGTTTACACCAACAGATATATTTTTAGCAACACTGATTTCGCCTAAATAAAGTTGTAAGCAAATCCCTACATAAAACTAGGAAATCGTTAAGAAATAGGCTTATTTTTATAAATTGAAAATATATTTCCAATTTACATCGTCGGTTTTTAATTAGTGATATATTTCTATTTAATCAAAATTATCTTTAATTAAAACGATTTAATTAACTAAAAATATTATTTCCCACACAAATGTAACGAGTCGGGTTACAAATAATCTCCACCGCCTCTGATATTATTAACGGATTACAGACGGCGCATTGTTCTGTGCTCCCGTATGGGCTAATTAGTAGCTATTTTTTAATGCAATATGCGTCCGTGCACTTTAATTAGAGGCCGTAAACAAATGTTACAATGATTTAATACAATGACTGATGTTTAAATGTTTTATTTGTGAATTTATAATACATTTTAGAGTTTTTTATGAGTTGTTTATAGCACATGTATCTATGCTATGTACAAAACCTTATTGTGTTTTATGCAATTATTTATATTGATTTACACTCTCCTTATATATATCTTGTACAAATTTCCAATTGTTAATAAAATACTTTTTATCCATCCACTCAAGTTCAAAAACATTTTTTTAAACTTGTAGTGGATGACACTTGATGTTAAAACAGTTTTTAAAAACTATTAATTTAATAATTAAATTTAATTAATTAATTTTACTTTTGTATGAGAGAAAAATTTTCTCAAAAGGGGTAAGGTATGCAATTTAGCTATTTCGTTCCATTTGTGCTAAAATAAGTGATAACATATGATTATATAATCCAGCTGGTTTTATGTCATAGGTTATGTGGTAGAACAGCTGTTTTAACGAATAAGTTATGTTATTTTGTTTTTAATTATTATAATTATTTAATAAAAAGTAACTAAAATAAAAGTTTTCTTTGCTGACCTAAGAGGGAATTGACTTTAAATAAATATGTTTTCTTATATTACTTGTTAATACATCCGCAGGGCTCCCAAGGGCTGAATAACGTTAAGGGATGGCAGCGTTTGCATTTTTATGTTAATTATGCTTAGAAATTTATTAAATATTTAAAAAAATATTTGCATGTTTTGTTTATTTTTGCTTGTTTTTATCTCTTTCCTTTGGAGTTTTTTACTGCGTAATTGATTCTGTCTAAATGCAACAATTAGTTTTCACCATATATAATTCGGTTTTTTAAAACATTTTTGTACTTCTCTGTGTTGCAGTAAATCTTTTATTTATTTATAATCTTACTTTATTTATATTAATTGTAACTATTTAACAAAAAGTAATTATAATAAAATACTTTTCTGTATTTGCTCAACTAGGAATTGATTTTAAAAAATTGTTGTTCATATTGCTTGTTTATTAATGCTAAACACTTTCTAAGATTTGGCACACTGTTAGTTATGCAAAGCTAAACAACAACCAAGTTGAGATGACTTGATAATCTTTCGCGCTAAATGTGTGGTTTGCGAATACTCATTATTGTCTTTCCACACACAACACGACTTTAAGCATGGTTTTATCGTTAAAATAGAATGATGTACTTCAAGTGGTGCATTATGATGTTCTCCTTTAACTATTCGTTTGGTTAACCTTTTCTCTTGTCCCACGCGGTGGTGAAACAAGTAGACTTCTCATGAAGTAAACACCAGTAGATATTCTCCATACATGCGACTATGTATTTGAGATGTTTATAAAAAAAAGAGATGTTTTGTCCTGACAGAAGTGTAACAAAATGGAGCTAATAGTTTCGCGAACGTTTCAACGAAAATCTACTAAAAAGACTAATATTCATTGTATTTAATGATAAAATAATGTTAAATATCTACTAAATACAAATTTTTTTTGTCACTAACAACTATTCAAATTAGTTGTTTAAAAAGTATAAGACGGGCCTAAAAAGGATTTCTTTTGAAAAAATGGGTAAAAAAGACACAACTTATTATTATCGTTATATTGAATTATTTGTATTGAAATTTATCAAAATTTAAATAAATTAATATATTATTAACTGATCAAAACTATTTATTAATAATCCACGTGTAAAACGGCCGTTCTACAACATAACTTATAACATTATATCGGCTGTGGTATGAAATAATTTGCTGTAAGGTATGCGTTTTAGAAATAGCGTGACGCTAAAGCAATGATTTAATCTTTATGTTTTTTTGTTCACCGCACGTATAGAAGTTATCATTTCAAAAATTATAAAACTAAAAAAATATACAATGAGTCAGTCAGAGGGACGGGCCTGCAGAAGTAGCTACTTCATTTGCAGAATGGAGTGAATAGTTTTACATAGAAACTACCTAACATAGTTACTGATAAAAATAATGTAGTGATTAAACATTTTTATTACATGATATTTACTAAATAATAATTGTATTTAACGAATTGAATTGAAATTTGTTCTTTAAATGCATCAACGCACTTAAATCAGTTTTCTTTTAAAAAATTTTAACGACACACGTAATTCATTAATAGTAGGCTACATTAAATTAATTTTAGTATGATTTATTGAAATATATAATAATATAATTATTAACTGATAAAAAATATAGAATAGTAACATTTTAACTTGATGTACATATAAATATTGTAACATAACCCGCGTATCAAAACCGCTGTTCTACAACATAACCTATAAGATAATATCATCTGTTGTATGAAATCACATGTTATCACTTAATTTGAGATAAATCAGTGTATGCAGCACATATATAGAATTATATAAGTGTGTCAGTGTGTGAGATTTAAGCGTAACAACTTTGTGAAGACTTTCCCCGTACAAATGTTCTGTTCAGGTGCTTCAAAAAAGTATAATGCTGGGAAAATGTGAGAAATGAATGGGCTGTGAGAAAAGATGCATACTACACAAAAAAATAAAACAACTCGTTCAAATACTAAAAGCATAAGTCTTATAAAGATTCCGTTATTATTTATTCTAGAAAATAGATACTTCAAACGTATATCGGTAACCTAATTAGCCAACCTTGTAAGTTGACTCCAAAACAGTAAAGTTTACAGGAGACAATAAAATCATTGTAAAAATAGATTTATATCAACAATTGTTTATACAGGTTTAAATATAATAATTATACATTTGTTAATTTTCATCTGCACATGGAACTGTTAATTTTTTTTACCCTTCACATTTATTACGTAGTTTTACACACAGTTTATGTTGAAGATACGTGGTTTTCTTAGGTCCTAATTTCATTTTAAGTTATGAATGTAAGTCACTTAGATTTAATAGCCTTTATTTAAAAAAAACATTTTATACACATCAAACTATAATAAAAAGTTATGCATAATAGCAAAAAATGATGATATAAAAGTACAATTTTAACAAAAAAATTAAAGTAAATTTAACTTCAGAATTTTTCTATTATAAGTAAAAATTATTATAAAGTACATTTTAAATAGAAGACATTTGAAATTAACTACAGAAATGTTACGATATAGGCTAAAACAAAGAATTGTTTCTTTGAAAATTTTCTTTAACTTTCTCAAATTTCTTAACAATGTGAAAAATCCTATAGTCATGAGGAATTACGTCATACAAATATTTTTATTAACATTATATATTGTAAAACTGTGCACATACAACTTCATTTTATAGTATAGACAAGACACAGTGGATCTAGGAGAAAGGAGTAATGATTGTAAATCCATGGTGAATGTTACATAAGTTGGGCCTGTTTTGCACCCTCGCTTCATCCTTCTTCAAAATATGCCTTTCATACTGTTCATTGCAAACATTTCCAGCCTTAAATGACTCACAAGTATTACAGGCATCCTTTTTTGACTGATGAATAGAAAGATTGTGATCATCAAACACACGCGAAAATTTACATTGTGACAATGGACCTACAATTTTCTTGCACCAGTCATTCTTATAAAACAAATTAACACTTTTTTCGATTGCCAACTAGGTTCCAGTGCTCGTAAATAACAACTAACCACAACAAACATGAAAAAACTGCAATTTTACAGCTAGGAGTTACGAGTTCTGCCAGTTTGATTATACATAGCATGGAGTCAAGAGGTTTATTAGTTCGTCAACAGAGCAAAAAAATTAAGTTTTGAAGCTCAGAGAAATTCTAATTATGTAAATAATACTTTACTTGAGAGGTTAGAATAAAAAAAAAAACGATTTTCACAAAATTATGGAGTTACGAGGTTTGCTAATTAGCGAGCAATATGAGCATTATAAAATAATTACTTTACCTGATGATTGGAAGGCAAAATAGCTTATACCAAAGTCCTTCGGTGGAGAGTGGAAGGAAATAATGTGTAGGAACTGAACAAAGTAGCAACAACTACAAAAACAAAAACATTACAGAAGCGAATGTAATTACAGAGGCCAAATGTGAATTATCATATTTTAATTTTAAAATATATTCTTTTTGTTGTTTGTTACTTGTATAGTAAAGAATTTTGAGGTTAAAGGATAATAATAGCAATTTATTTCTGTACACAGCCCCGTAATGTTTTTTCCGATGTTGTTCTTGCTACTTTGTTTATTTGTTAATAACTAACAAGTTCATTAGTTCTATGATTCCTTGGCTCTTAATTATTTACTTTTACTTTAGGTTTTGTTTCATCTAAAAATATTAACAGGTCTTATTCTGTCTATTTTATGTCACAGGCTCGACTCAAACAATTGTATAACAATGAATTTATTTTAATTTATTTAAGTTTTGTTAATTGTAAATATAAATTGCAACTGAACACATTGCTTTTTATTTTTACTCTTAGCATTTTGATTAGTTTTTATGTTTTCCAAGTTATAGGTCCATTGCTTATTTTTTATTTACTTTTATTTATCCCCTCTCCGTTTTCATTGGTACATCGTGTTTACAAATAATATTTTAGAAACGGTTTCTCCAGTGGTAATAATTCAGCTAGAATCGATTATTTATAAGCGCTGGGAATATGAAATGCGATGCCTGTTTTGACATAATTACAAGATTCCCTTGGCAATACAGATCCCAGCCTCGGCGGGGATCGTCGCTGATCTCTCGTCATTTATACCTCCTAACAACGGTTTAAGTAGTATCTAATTGTGCCGCGAAGACGCTAAGAACAGAAAATTGCGTATGGGACGGGAGTACGGGGGGGGGGGACATAATAGCTTTATTTTTGCATATAACAAGTCATTGATTTCTGTGCGAGTGGTTGTCCCCTGTTCTAGATAGAGAAATGGCGGCCTTTAAATCGATATCGCCATGTTTGGGGTGGGTGTGGGTCTTAGGGGTGGGAACGCACAACGTAAAAATAAACCCAAGAAATCTCGCTTTTCTTTAAAGCGAGTCGAATGTGTTTGAAATGCACACGTGGCGCGGTAGTGTTCGCCGTACCGTACATGTTGTCCTGGTTCCGCCGTGAATGTTTAATGTCGGGGAAGGGTGAGGGGAAGAAATGTTTTAATAAGACGAGTTTTTACTTTAAAAATAAATTACCTTATGTAATTGTCACATGGCCAGAAACATCTGTAACGGGCGATAGGTTTCTCGTCGTACTGAACTAGACACCGTTGCACCAAGGACGTATATAACTGGAACTCAATCCCCCGGAATTTTAAAAAGTAGATTTACTATTTCAAAAAGGAAAAATAATTAAACGAACATTTATTACTTTATATAAGCTGAGCTTCCATACACTCTACTATATTTGTATTATTATGGTTATTATAACAATGCATTCCGATATTATATTAACACTTAATATGTCATCTTCAATAAGATATATCTTGAATATACCTAAAAACTGTGTTTTAAAGACAAAAATCACCAAAAATGTCCCGAGGAAAGTCCACCGAAATCCCTCCGACTTCCTGGTTGATGGCCCCCCAAAAGTTTCGTCCATATACCCCCATGCATCGGACAATTTAGCGTAAGAGTTCTAGAGAGCAAAAAACCCGCAGATAATGACGTGATGTTCGGCGAAGAAATGTGTTCATTTCATGTTCAATTAGTCAGAACTAAAAGAATACCTGTTGTCCTAAATTTATAACCTCCAAAACACATTTGTAATAGTTTAAATGATAAAGGCTCTAGTTGTTAGGACTTTTAGTCTAGGGTAAAATATTCTTTGTAAAACATTGTAGCAAAGTTAATTTAATACGTGGTCCTACTTGGTTAAACTGTCAGCGCGTAAGAATTAAGCGATGTTGATTGTTTATTTGACAAATGGAAGTTGTAACTAATTAAAACCAACCAGACGTAAGCGGAGATATACCTTTGTGGAGTTAGTTTTGGATCTGTTTTAGGTTGGCAACACTGATTTCTTGGTGTCATTCTTAGGGTAAGATTTCCCTTAATGCTAATACTAGGGGATCGTTATTTCCTTTCTATAGTCTTACCCTCTTTTATCTTTTCCTCCTCGTCTTCTTCAATATAAGGGGAAGGTGATAACAGATAGAGATATCCCTATGACTATGATAGAGAGTAGGTCTGCTTCAGGTTGGAAACACTGTCCTCGTTGTGCCATTATGTTCTTTGTTATATCCCTAGCTACTTTTACCTATCTCTCCTCATCTTTCTTCCTTAGATGGGGGTAAGGGTAGGTAGGACTCTCATAGAGAGTAGGTCTGCTTCAGGTTGGCAACACTGTCCTCGCTGTGCCATTATGTTCTTTGTTATATCCCTAGCTACTTTTACCTATCTGTCCTCATCTTTCTTCCTTAGATGGGGGTAAGGGTAGGTAGGACTCTGATAGAGAGTAGGTCTGCTTCAGGTTGGCAACACTGTCCTCGCTGTGCCATTATGTTCTTTGTTATATCCCTAGCTACTTTTACCTATCTGTCCTCATCTTTCTTCCTTAGATGGGGGTAAGGGTAGGTAGGACTCTGATAGAGAGTAGGTCTGCTTCAGGTTGGCAACACTGTCCTCGCTGTGCCATTATGTTCTTTGTTATATCTCTAGCTACTTTTACCTATCTCTCCTCACCTTTCTTCCTTAGATGGGGGTAAAGGTAGGTAGGACTCTCATAGAGATTAGGTTTGCTTCAGGTTGGCAACACTGTCCTCGCTGTGCCATTATGTTCTTTGTTATATCCCTAGCTACTTTTACCTATCTTTCCTCATCTTTCTTCCTTAGATGGGGGTAAGGGTAGGTAGGACTCTGATAGAGAGTAGGTCTGCTTCAGGTTGGCAACACTGTCCTCGCTGTGCCATTATGTTCTTTGTTATATCCCTAGCTACTTTTACCTATCTCTCCTCATCTTTCTTCCTTAGATGGGGGTAAGGGTAGGTAGGACTCTGATAGAGAGTAGGTCTGCTTCAGGTTGGCAACACTGTTCTCGCTGTGCCATTATGTTCTTTGTTATATCCCTAGCTACTTTTACCTATCTTTCCTCATCTTTCTTCCTTAGATGGGGGTAAGGGTAGGTAGGACTCTCATAGAGATTAGGTTTGCTTCAGGTACGTGACGCTATAGAGGTTCTTTTCCCCCAAACCATGGTGCTTTATGTGTTTACTATAATCCTAACTGTAGTAGAAAATCGTTTTCTATCCTTAATTAAGCATACCAATGGAAGTATTAATAACGGATTGGTCGAACGTATCCATATTAGAAATGCTAGCTAATCCTGTTCTCTCCTGGCATTCCGCTAAACAGGTGATCATTAAATTATTTTTATGCACCTATTCAAGTTCAAATACATTTTTTTTAAACTTGTAGTTGATTATACCGATGTTGATACAGTTTTTCTAATATGAATTCATTAATTAAATGTAATTATTTAATTTTAGTTTTATATGGGAGAACATTTTCCACTAAGGGGGCAAGTATGAAATATAGTTATTTCGTCCCATTTGGCTTAAAATAACCGTTAACTTATGAGTTCATAAAACAGCTGATTAAATGATATTATTGGTTATGTGGTAGAACAGCTGTTTTAAGAAATAGTAAATAAAATAAAAGTTTTTATTGTACACCTAAGTAGGAATTGATTTTGAAATTTGTTGTTTATATTACTTGTGTATATCATTATAGTTCTAAACTTAGCTTTTGATCAGTGCTACTAATTCCACTGACGCTTTCTTAGCTTTTTCTTACAAGGGATGTAACTGGTAGATACCTCTTTACGACCCTAATTGAGATTAGGTCTAATGACGTAAGTGACCTTCAAAGTGATGCTTTTTATATCCTTTACCATGGAGTTTTTATGCTTCTATCTCAATTATATATAGTTGCATATCCTTTGTAGCGGATAGTAGTCATATTGGGTAATCGACTTCGTTTTACAAGCAGAAATAAAATGCTTACGATACTATCGATCGATAAATTGTAATAAAAGCAAACAAATAAAATTTTTTTAAATCATCGTCGTAAAAGCTAAAATAACGTGTATATATATATATATATATATATATATATATATATATATATATATATATATATATATATATATATATTGGTATTAAAAGTTTTAATTTAATCAGAAAATAAAATAAATTGAATTTTTATATTAACTTAAAATCCATGAAAATCAATAGTTTGCTTGAATATTTCGATTTTTTATAGCTTTCCTAAACTGCTTACTTATGTACCGTCGTAGAAGGTAAAACTGGTTTGCTAGGCATTACCTGAAGACTGTTAACCCTTTGGGTATTCTGAGGGGTGATTTGAACGGTGGTAGTCCTCTGTCGTATCTCAATGCATAGAATTACATATTTCCCGCCAGATAGGCTACTAGATGTAAGATGTAGTCAATAAGATAGAGATTTAAACATGTTCCAAGCCGAGAGATTTCAATGCAGACATGATAACACATCGAGTTTCCATGATCTACAAGACGACAGTAGTTTATTGTTTACACATTAGGTGTAGTGTAAATTGAATTGATCCACGCTTGATTAATATCGATGCCTATGCGTCCAATATTTTACTCTCGTCTCCAAGTGTAAACATAGTAGATTTGCGATTGAGCGCGTGCGTGGTGTGTATTTTTGCGCGTGAGCACGCGTTTTAAGTTACCTTTTTCATTAAAAATATATACACATTTTAAATTATAATAATATAAACAAAGGTTTTAGTATAAATTCCTACTTAAGCCTATAAAAAATTATTTTTGTTACTATTTATTAAACAGTTACAATTATTATAGATAAAGTAACATAACGTATGCGTTAAACAACTATTCTAACACATAGCCTATAACATGAAATCACGTGTTTTATGAAATCATATGTTATAACTTATTTTAAGACAAATGTGACGAATTAACTATATTGCATATCATGCCCCTTTTGTGAAAATTTTTCTCCCATACAAAACTAAAATTAATTAATTAAATTTAATTATTGAATTAATATTTTTTTAAAACTGTAATAACATAAAGTGTCATCTACTACAGGTTTAAAAAAATGTATTTGAACTTGAGTGTATAAATAAAAAGTATTTTATTAACGACTGGAAATTTGTACAAGATACAAATTATACACAAATGGAATTTGTACATAAAAAACTAAAATAATTCATTAAATTTAATTACCGTATTAATATTTGAAATAACTGTATTAACATCAATAGTCATCCACTACTAGATTAAAAAATGTATTTGGACTTGAATGGATTAATAAAAATATTTTATTAACTATTGAAAATTTGTTAAAGACATAACTAAGGAGAGTGTGTATTAATAGTATGAATTTAAACATCAAACACTTGAAATAAATAAGATTGTACCTCAAACGAGTCTTAACGCTACCTTAAAGTTAGCATTAACAGTAGGTTATAGTAACATGTTTATAAACATAGTCATTTAAGCTATAGATAGAATTAGATTTAGTGATGATGCCTTTGTTATTGAAACGCGTTTAAGGAACAAATTATTCATAATAATTATTACAATGACTAAAGGAATGTTCCTTGTTATTTTATAATACGGCCTTTTCTGTCACGTTTGTTACTTATAACCGTTATTCGCCCTTCCAATTGCTGTCTTTCTTCATGAGAGTGTGTTTGTTATCCCCGCTTGAGAATAGGCCTACGTCACGACTGACATAGAAACTATGCTATGACCTTTCCCTAGCTGCACTAGCACAACTTGCATTTTTATACAGTGAGAATAAACAAGTTGAGCACCGAGTGACTCAATATTCATTTCCTTCTATTAGCTCACACTTTCCTTATGTATATCTTGTACAAATTTTCAATCTTTAATAAAATACTTTTTATTCGTCCAATCAAGTTCAAATATATTTATTCAAGCTTTTAGCAGCAATTGATGTTAATACAGTTTTTTCTAATATTTATTCAATAATTAAATTTAAAAATTTTAATGTTTCGGTCGGATTCGAACTATGGGACTACATGTTTGAAATCCAGCATTTTGGCACTGACCCAACTCTCCCATAGCTGGAGGAAATCAATTAGGCCTACTTTAAGATGTTTATGAAATTATAAGATACAGGTTCTTTGCAATAATGAAACATTACAGGAGAGGGGTAGAATGAGAAGTTATAGACCACCATTGGCTTCATAAACTAGATATGTAAAAAAAGAGAATAAATAGCAACAAACAAAAATAATGGTTCAACATCAAATACAATATAGAGAGGAAATGGAAAATCGCAAGAAAATTTTTTCTAATTTGCTACTTAATATTGGATTCTGTTATATGTATACACATATTTATATTAATTATAATTATAAAATAAAAAAGTAACTAAAATAAAATTTTTCTTTGTCGACCTATGTAGGAATTGTCTTTAAAAAGTTTTTGTCTATATTACTTGTTTTATATCAGGATTGTAACACGAGTTAAGCGGAGAAACCGCTGCAAATTCCAAGGCCTGAAAGAGCAATTAGAACAATGAGTAGGAAGAGCCAACATAACTACCATATGGTCCTTTGTAACACATGAATATCCCAAGTTAATGCTTAGAGAGCCAACTGAAGCTATTGACAGATTGCTCGCATGGTTGTCAAGGTAAAGTATAGTCGGGTTGCTTTGGGGTTCCTTTTAGCCCTGTGAATACTAAGCCATCAAATCTACAGAAGATTTTCTTTTGTCTGCAGTAAAAGAAAAACATCTGTGTTTTATGAAAAGGTATACCATTTTAGCAAAGACAAAAACAGTTAGAAAATTATATTAAAAAATACAATATTTTTTTGGTACTACTGACAAATTTTCATGACCAAAAATTTATTAAAAATATTTTTAATCAAATGCCAAGAAGCCTGTCATGTGAATTGGCATAGGTAAGCTCTTGACATAGAATAGAAAGGCAGACTCTCCTCCATTTCACAGAACAAGAGAGTTTTGGGCTCCTGTCTACAATCAACTAACCTCTCCATATCTCGCTCAAACAATAATACTTCCATTCCACCTCCATCTCACAACATATTTATATCTTCCCCACCTCCATCTTACAACATATTTATATCTTCCCCACCTCCATCTTACAACATATTTATATCTTCCCCACCTCCATCTTACAACATATTTATATCTTCCCCACCTCCATCTTACAACATATTTATATCTTCCCCGCCTCCATCTTACAACATATTTATATCTTCCCCACCTCCATTTTACAACATATTTATATCTTTCCCACCTCCATCTTACAACATATTCATATCTTCCCCACCTCCATCTTACAACATATTTATATCTTCCCCGCCTCCATCTTACAACATATTTATATCTTCCCCACCTCCATCTTACAACATTTATATCCTCCTCACCTCCATCTTACAACATAGTTATATCTTCCCCACCTCCATCTTACAACATATTTATATCTTCCCCACCTCCATCTTACAACATATTTATATCTTCCCCGCCTCCATCTTACAACATATTTATATCTTCCCCACCTCCATCTTACAACATTTATATCCTCCTCACATCCATCTTACAACATAGTTATATCTTCCCCACCTCCATCTTACAACATATTTATATCTTCCCCATTTCCATCTTACAACATATTTATATCTTCCCCACTTCCAACTTACAACATATTTATATCTTCCCCACCTCCATCTTACAACATATTTATATCTTCCCCACTTCCACCTTACAACATATTTATATCTTCCCCACCTCCATCTTACAACATATTTATATCTTCACCACCTCCACCTTACAACATACTTATATCTTCCCCATTTCCATCTTACAACATATTTATATCCTCCCCACCTCCATCTTACAACATATTTATATCTTCCCCATTTCCATCTTACAACATATTTATATCCTCCCCAACTCCATCTTACAACATATTTATATCTTCCCCATTTCCATCTTACAACATATTTATATCTTCCCCACTTCCAACTTACAACATATTTATATCTTCCCCACCTCCATCTTACAACATATTTATATCTTCCCCACTTCCACCTTACAACATATTTATATCCTCCCCACCTCCATCTTACAACATAGTTATATCTTCCCCACCTCCATCTTACAACATACTTATATCTTCCCCATTTCCATCTTACAACATATTTATATCCTCCCCACCTCCATCTTACAACATATTTATATCTTCCCCATTTCCATCTTACAACATATTTATATCCTCCCCAACTCCATCTTACAACATATTTATATCTTCCCCACCTCTATCTTACAACATATTTATATCCTCCCCACCTCCATCTTACAACATATTTATATCTTCCCCACTTCCAACTTACAACATATTTATATCTTCCCCACCTCCATCTTACAACATATTTATATCTTCCCCACCTCCACCTTACACCATTTATATCCTCCCCACCTCTATCTTACAACATATTTATATCTTCCCCATTTCCACCTTACAACATATTTATATCTTCCCCACCTCCATCTTACAACATATTTATATCTTCCCCACCTCCACCTTACACCATTTATATCCTCCCCACCTCCATCTTACAACATATTTATATCCTCCCCACCTCTATCTTACAACATATTTATATCTTCCCCACCTCTATCTTACAACATATTTATATCTTCCCCACCTCTATCTTACAACATATTTATATCTTCTCACTTCGTTGCAAATTTTACTATCACTCTATGAAGGTTGAGACTGTTGCCACGTGGTGGTCAAAGGCCTCACCTTGAAATGTGTACTGACCCAGAGGCGTGGAGCGACATATGGAACGGAGGTAAGGTGACAATGGAGAGCCTACAGAGGAAATGTCACAGCAGATGGTCACTATGACCCACGTGTACTTGGGCTAGCCTACTCCGACCGTTAATAACTGAGTACATTGTGAGGCGTCGTCTTGTAATCATGACCGTTAGGTTGTCTGTACGTCTGTATACAATCCACGGCCATTCGCAGAACCATCATCTAAACACTTTATGTACAATTTTATTCATTCTTTTGTCCAAATGCTTGTTTTAATTTTTTTTTTTACTATTTCTTTTACTTAAAATATGAACATTTGCTTTATTTAATTTCGTTTTAATTTTTTGTACGCTTGCATTTTCTTACATCTGTTTACTTTATTTTGTACTTTAAACTCTAATTATTATTCCCTGGTGATAATAACCGTTATTTGGTTTTTCGTAAACAAAACGTAAAAAAACGGACGCATATAAACGTATTTTGTTAGAAGAATATCGAGTTTACAAAGTTTGAAGCGTGCTATACATTTTAGGTTATCAAGAATATCCTGGATTTTGTTGTCCATCGACAGGCGACATCTTTATTCGTTAGGTACTGTATAAAACGTTAAGTCTAAGTACGTTTTCTTATAAATATATTCAAATTTATTTAAAAACAACTTGCTAATGCTTCTCGCTAATCCATATAATTCACAAGTATATAAATCTTGTTAATGAAGGTTTTATGAATAGGTTATGAATTACGTATGAATCTAAGTGTGTAATTATATGAAGAAAATATAATAATTTAAAAGCAAGTACAAAATGTCAATATATAAGCGGATATTCTTGGAGGAGTGCAATGTTTCCGCTACGTAATGCCTCAATACAGAAACAATTTAATCTACTTAGTAAAATCAGAAGATGAAAAAATACGTTTCCGAAACGTCACCTTAACATTCGTAATTAAAGAATTATAACTGGCCTGTATTCCAACCGTCTCTTTTATCTTAAAAATAAGTAATAATAGTTGGAAACATTTAGAAGACTTTTTTTTTAATAAATAAAATCTCTTAAAAGACAAAAACGTTTTATTTATATCCTTATACACATTGCGATTGCAAAGCGATCATCTTCTAAGGAAATGATTACCAGATAAAACATTACACCACAGTTACTCCGAGTTGTTATTTATAAGGCTTTGTGGCTAGCATTGCTTCTTTCTCTTGTTTTGCAATGCCCAGCTCCTTGTCCTATCCGAGGCTACAACCGAGGCGTCTGGTGTTACCCAAGACAGGTATCTGGCCATACCTTGGAACCCTCCCTCTTTGTCCTGGCTAGGGAGTAGTAACACAGCTCCTTGCCGGGACGTCCTAACAGTCCTATCCGAGGCTACAACCGAGGCGTCTGGTGTTACCCAAGACAGGTATCTGGCCATACCTTGGAACCCTCCCTCTTTGTCCTGGCTAGGGAGTAGTAACACAGCTCCTTGCCGGGACGTCCTAACAGTCCTATCCGAGGCTACAACCGAGGCGTCTGGTGTTACCCAAGACAGGTATCTGGCCATACCTTGGAACCCTCCCTCTTTGTCCTGGCTAGGGAGTAGTAACACAGCTCCTTGCCGGGACGTTCTAACAGTCCTATCCGAGGCTACAACCGAGGCGTCTGGTGTTACCCAAGACAGGTATCTGGCCATACCTTGGAACCCTCCCTCTTTGTCCTGGCTAGGGAGTAGTAACACAGCTCCTTGCCGGGACGTTCTAACAGTCCTATCCGAGGCTACAACCGAGGCGTCTGGTGTTACCCAAGACAGATATCTGGCCATACCTTGGAACCCTCCCTCTTTGTCCTGGTTAGGGAGTAGTAACACAGCTCCTTGCCGGGACGTTCTAACAGTCCTATCCGAGGCTACAACCGAGGCGTCTGGTGTTACCCAAGACAGATATCTGGCCATACCTTGGAAACCTCCCTCTTTGTCCTGGCTAGGGAGTAGTAACACAGCTCCTTGCCGGGACGTTCTAACAGTCCTATCCGAGGCTACAACCGAGGCGTCTGGTGTTACCCAAGACAGGTATCTGGCCATACCTTGGAACCCTCCCTCTTTGTCCTGGCTAGGGAGTAGTAACACAGCTCCTTGCCGGGACGTTCTAACAGTCCTATCCGAGGCTACAACCGAGGCGTCTGGTGTTACCCAAGACAGGTATCTGGCCATACCTTGGAACCCTCCCTCTTTGTCCTGGCTAGGGAGTAGTAACACAGCTCCTTGCCGGGACGTCCTAACAGTCCTATCCGAGGCTACAACCGAGGCGTCTGGTGTTACCCAAGACAGGTATCTGGCCATACCTTGGAACCCTCCCTCTTTGTCCTGGCTAGGGAGTAGTAACACAGCTCCTTGCCGGGACGTCCTAACAGTCCTATCCGAGGCTACAACCGAGGCGTCTGGTGTTACCCAAGACAGGTATCTGGCCATACCTTGAAACTCTCCCTCTTTGTCCTGGCTAGGGAGTAGTAACACAGCTCCTTGCCGGGACGTCCTAACAGTCCTATCCGAGGCTACAACCGAGGCGTCTGGTGTTACCCAAGACAGGTATCTGGCCATACCTTGGAACCCTCCCTCTTTGTCCTGGCTAGGGAGTAGTAACACAGCTCCTTGCCGGGACGTCCTAACAGTCCTATCCGAGGCTACAACCGAGGCGTCTGGTGTTACCCAAGACAGGTCGCTGGCCATACCTTGGAACTCTCCTTCTTTGTCCTGGCTAGGGAGTAGTAACACAGCTCCTTGCCGGGACGTTCTAACAGTCCTATCCGAGGCTAAAACCGAGGCGTCTGGTGTTACCCAAGACAGGTATCTGGCCATACCTTGGAAACCCTCCCTCTTTGTCCTGGTTAGGGAGTAGTAACACAGCTACTGCACAGGTGGGTTGGTTTTTATAAAATTTGTACATATCGGAATTTTTGTTGTTTATTTTATTTCTTCCGTTATTGATGAAGCGTAGAACTTCGTCCTGTTAACGTTGGAGTATACGAGCAGTGTTTCTTGTATGTGTTGGCGACGTTTTGTGAGTTTCTGACGTCCTAGAAATCCTAGTTAGTTCTGAAGGGAAATGGCGGGAAGCCAACAAGTGCCTATGTTGTAGGCAAGTAGAAACGCAACCGCATTGTTGAGTCTGGCGTACATTAACTTTGTTAAGTTGGCAATAAATAGTCTACTATTTTCTGAATATTTAGAGAAAATTGTGCCAAAAGTTATTGATTAAAAAGAAAATTTAACAATTTAACTTAATGAAAAATAGACAATATCCGTTAACTTATTAATAAAGTAAACAATCACTAACTTGCAATAAATTTATTTTATTTTGGCGCATTTTAGTGACAAATGAGCACTTCCACACTAATTCTAAACTATAAGTTATTATTTAGGCCCTGCTTAAGGTTTAGAATGTTTGTAGTTATAATCTCATTGAGGATGATAACTCTCTCGTTAAAACCGCATGAAACTAATTAGTTGTACGTTGGTGTTTGTTATCAATTAATTCTCTCTTACTTTGACCGATAATATAATCTCAAATTATATAAATTACACTTCCATTTAAATAGTTGTTCAGATGGCAAAGGTTCCGTTGAATTAGTTATGTTGCGACGAATCTGTCCTTTATTAGGCTATCCGACAGTGAATGATAGTTGTTACAACTTATACGGTGGGATTTTAAAGCTTTCTCGAGTTGTAGCACAAACCAAAGTCTTTATTGAATACAAATGGCCTAACATTAGGATATCATGGAGGCCATGATATTGGCCCTGTTCGATCGTCCCCCTTGTTGTAGTTGTTCAAGTAATTAAAGCCAGGGAGAGCGTACTCTAACCGTACTCTAACTACAACAGGAATGTTTTCAGACAAATATTAATGATTTGTTTGTGTTACACGTACAAAGTTAACATACACCGCACGATAAAATGTAGACGCGAGTTTTAAGGTTCTATTTCTCCTTTCAAAATCGTGGTATTTTTAACACTGATAATTCCATTTCACGTAACGCCAGATTATCAATTAAAACCTGGCGAAGGGACTTGTAATCTGACCGTTCGTAGAATTCTCGACGGCTGGTAAACTTGACTTAATAAACCTGCTATGATGTCACGTGGATCGGATGAAGTTGCTACCGCACGTAAGAATGCGAAATATTGCAAGAATGAGCCAAACTCTGGCACTTGTCGCGGAGCATCACCTGTATCGTATGCTCCAAAATAAACGGTACTGTAACAGTTGTAGAATTTTATTTTGTTTGGATAGTTTTACAAACACATTCAACTGAAAAGAAGCTATATCGATTGGACCTGGGTATAAATATGTTCTATATGATAGATTTGTGGCGTATTTAGACAAAACGTTCGGCGGCTGCCCCAAAAACCGAGGAGTCGGAGGGGGTAGGATGGATCTATTCCTGTAAAATTGTGAATATTGATGTCTTCAAACACAGGTTTTAGGTACGTTTTGGATTTCGTTAGAATGACGGTTTAAATATACAAAGTCATGGGATATATATAAATCTAGAACATATGAAAGCTCAGCTTTTATAAAATAATAAATGGTCGTGTATCTACCATTTTTCCTTTTTGTGTTTAAAGTTTCGGGGGGGGGGGGCTGGACCGGGTGTATTTTATCTACGGCCTTGATATATGACCTCCGTTCAAGTTCAGGCAACGCTAGACCATTCTTGCATGTTTTGCATTATTTTACTGAAGAGAGGTTGTTTCATGCTTGTTATACACATGGTTATTTTTCCCTGTAGTTGGACGGTGGTGTTGGTGGGTCACCACGGTAAATCTTCTGCTTAATCATTCTCCAGATGTATGCGTAAGATCTGGGAAGTGGGCTGGGTAAGGAATGCTTGTTTTAAGGGAGATGTCAAAAGTTTCTTGATGGAAAGCAATGTTGTCTAATTCAGTATGGCTGGTTGCGCCATCGTGGTCTTGCTTCGGGTACAACCAAATCTCCTGAGGTCTCCTATAAAATGACCAAGAATGACTCTGTATCGATTATTCTACAGCTGATTCAGTTTCAGTACTGTTTATTTTGGCACACACGTTATTTCTTCTGCATCCCTTACAACCATTGTTATGTAGTATCTTGGACTCAGTATCTGTTCCTCTAACAGGACTTCCTTTTTAATTTCAAAATGATCGCGTTTATAAATCCAATATCAGTAGTCTATCTCATACAAATTTATAATCCATCTGTTTCTTGACTAACAAACCTAATTAAATACAACAATCAAATGTTATTCCTGTAAATATAACTATTAATGTTACTGTTGCCAACTTATGAAGCAAAACGTTTAAATGGCTTTTATTGAATGATATTTTAAAGATATTTTTCATTGTGGTGCATCTGTTGTTGATTATAATTTCAGTTCAAGTAGGCTGTTGTTAGAGAAATATTTTACGGGGTCTATTCGTTCTTAGAATAATTCTTACGTACATCCTAACAAGATTTCTAATATAATATTTAAAAAAAACCATTAAACCTAATTCAATTCTCCTAATTGTTTTTTCTATTCACTTATTGATATTTTATGGGTATGTTTTTTTAAAAATCCAAAACTGTTCACTGTCGTTAAATATTTGTAACAAATGAGTTAATAGTCCAATACTCTTCTGTCTTGTAGTTTGAGGCGATTGACCAGTAGAACTATTATCGTCTTCAAAGCATGAAAAGGGATTGCGAAGCATAGTTTACGTATAGACATACAACACTCTGGCAGAGAATATAAAGGGGATCATGTGGGCAGAGGAGTCTACCTGAAGTAAAAGCCCCTTGTAAGAAGAAACATGAGGATGGAGAAAGAATGGACACATTACATAGACAGACTGCCCTCTGGTAGAGGATATAAAGGGGATCATGGGGGCAGAGGAGCCTACCTGAAGTAAAAGCCCCTTGTAAGAAGAAACATGAGGATGGAGAAAGAATGGACACATTACATAGACAGACTGCCCTCTGGTAGAGGATATAAAGGGGATCATGGGGGCAGAGGAGCCTACCTGAAGTAAAAGCCCCTTGTAAGAAGAAACATGAGGATGGAGAAAGAATGGACACATTACATAGACAGACTGCCCTCTGGTAGAGGATATAAAGGGGATCATGGGGGCAGAGGAGCCTACCTGAAGTAAAAGCCCCTTGTAAGAAGAAACATGAGGATGGAGAAAGAATGGACACATTACATAGACAGACTGCCCTCTGGTAGAGGATATAAAGGGGATCATGGGGGCAGAGGAGCCTACCTGAAGTAAAAGCCCCTTGTAAGAAGAAACATGAGGATGGAGAAAGAATGGACACATTACATAGACAGACTGCCCTCTGGTAGAGGATATAAAGGGGATCATGGGGGCAGAGGAGCCTACCTGAAGTAAAAGCCCCTTGTAAGAAGAAACATGAGGATGGAGAAAGAATGGACACATTACATAGACTTACTGCCCTCTGGTAGAGGATATAAAGGGGATCATGGGGGCAGAGGAGCCTACCTGAAATAAAAGCCCCTTGTAAGAAGAAACATGAGGATGGAGAAAGAATGGACACATTACATAGACAGACTGCCCTCTGGTAGAGGATATAAAGGGGATCATGGGGGCAGAGGAGCCTACCTGAAGTAAAAGCCCCTTGTAAGAAGAAACATGAGGATGGAGAAAGAATGGACACATTACATAGACAGACTGCCCTCTGGTAGAGGATATAAAGGGGATCATGGGGGCAGAGGAGCCTACCTGAAATAAAAGCCCCTTGTAAGAAGAAACATGAGGATGGAGAAAGAATGGACACATTACATAGACAGACTGCCCTCTGGTAGAGGATATAAAGGGGATCATGGGGGCAGAGGAGCCTACCTGAAGTAAAAGCTCCTTGTAAGAAGAAACATGAGGATGGAGAAAAAATGACACATTACATAGACAGACTGCCCTCTGGTAGAGGATATAAAGGGGATCATGGGGGCAGAGGAACCTACCTGAAGTAAAAGCCCCTTGTAAGAAGAAACATGAAAATGGAGAAAGAATGGACATATTACATAGACAGACTGCCCTCTGGTAGAGGATATAAAGGGGATCATGGGGGCAGAGGAGCCTACCTGAAGTAAAAGCCCCTTGTAAGAAGAAACATGAAAATGGAGAAAGAATGGACATATTACATAGAAAGACTGCATTCAAACAGAAAATGTTTTGAGTTATACACATAATGATACAATGCAATCATCGGGTTTACTTAAAACATAATATTATAAACCTTCATTAATATTTTACAAAATTAAGGGAAACGAAAAGCCAGTAAACAGCTTGACGTGCCCCCTACTCCAACCGCCTTTTGTTCTATTCCGCCATTGGTCGGTTTACGTAATAAAGAGTAACTGTGGGAAAAGGTTCAGCGATGGATGTCCAGGTGTTAGTCGTGTAAACACGTTTTGTCAGTCGCCATTTTGTTTTCGGTGTTCAAGCATGAGTTATTGGAAATAGTTTGGTACTTGTTGGCAAGTTGCTTTCAACAATGAAATTTAACGGCTGCTTTATGAATACGTACAGCACAATAGCTCTAATTAAACAAAAAATTATTCCCTTAAGATATGAGTAAGATATTATTTCCATTGCCAGAGTTGTACAAAGACTGCACAAAGTTCTGTTGGGACGGCATTAAATTCATCAAAATTATACCCGGTAGACTTAGTCGCCATTTTCCGTAAGAGTGTCTTAGTCAGTTCTATTTGTGTTTTTTTTAAATAATAAGTAATAAAAACAAAATTTGTTTAAAGACAATTCCTACTTGAGTCAACAAAAAAAATTTTAATTTCAGTTACTTTTTATTAAATAATTACAATAATTATAAATAAAGTAACATAACCTATACGTAAAAACAGTTGTTCTACCACATAACCTATAACATAAAAATCAGATGTTTTATGAAAACATTTGTTATCACTTATTTTAGACCAAACTGGAGCAACTATATTGTTTACCTTGCACCTTTTATGAGAAGTTTTTCTCCCATAAAAACTAAAGTTATTTCATTAAATTTAATTTATAAAATTATTATTTGAAACAATGTATTAACACCAAGTGCCTTTCACTGCAAGTTACAAAAAAATATATTTGACCTTGAATAGAATAATAAAAAGTATATAATTAGGGATTGAAAATTTGTACATATATATATATATATATATATATATATATATATATATATATATATATATATATATATAAATATCGCAATATGTTTTCTTGTGTATTAATAAAGAACAAAAGTCAAAATACAAATACAAGAATTATATTTGAATTTACAATTCCCGTCCCATTTGTTAATACGCTTGATGTTAATACAGGGTTTAGTAATAATTCAATAATTAGATTTAAGGATGAATTACTTTTAGTTTTATAAAGGAGAAAAACTTTTCACAAAAGGGGCAAGGTATGCAATATAGTCATTTCGTCCCATTTGGCTTAAAATAAGTGATACCATGTGATTTCATAAAACAGCTGATTTTATGTTATAGGTTATCTAGTAGAACAGCTGTTTTAACACATAATTTATATTACTTTATTTATATTAATAATATAATACATATAATTCTTGTATTTGTATTTTGACTTTTGTTCTTTATATATATATATATATATATATTTATAGGGAGGGTGTGAAATAATAGGGTGTGAATAAGATAATTTAAAAAAGAAAAAACGCTTCATTTCACTAAATATATAATTGACAAATACCCTACTTAGAAGTTGTAATTGAAGCCTTTTTGTACTGTTGTACTATTGCTACAAAGCATAGAGTATAAGTGAGATTAAGGTAAACCCTTTTGTAGAGGATTTGGAAGGGATTATAACATCATGTAGCAGGGTCACGTACCTAAAGATCTCCCCCTATCGGGATCATAAAATATGTCTACACCTAGGTAGAAGGACTAAAGGGTTTGATAGAACTGTGGTATCCATCTAGGAACATTTATTTTGAAATTTTGCGGTACTAAAAACAGGACATAACGGTCCTCTGGTATATTTTTAGCGAATTTAATTCCAAAAAGAATATTAAGAAAAACTACCCTTATTTAAACTACACCCCAAGTATAATGGAATTGATATCAACCTTCTGTTGCGGAGTTTGTCTCCTTTAGGACCTTCACTTCGTATCTGTATCTGAAGAAGCTTTGTGATTTTACTCTAACTTTGTCTACAATTTAGTTTTTATTAGGTGATAAAGATGAATTGATTGATAATTTTAAGAGCATAAAAAATCAAAAGTGTGTTCCCAAAGCTAGATTTTGAATTTTTCCCCAAAACCAAGTTTGTTTACATTAGGTGAGCCCCTCTGCCCACGTAGAAGGTGTTTATTCTCCAACTAACACACAAGTCTACCTTGAGATTGCTAAAGCCTTTCCAAGTAGGGATGCCTTCGATATATTTCTTACTATAACTTTGTACAACTAGTATACACTTCTTCCGTAGAGAATAGGTTACTTAAGGTATGAGACCTTCAAGATCCTTCACCTTCGTCCTTTTCCGCACACAGTCCAAGTAGACACCTCGCTAATCTTTCAGTAAGAGAAGTTGTACTTCAGGGTTGGGGTAACCTTGGTCCCGTGATGCTACGATCCTTCCCTTTGCCTTAGACCAAACAGTTTCACGTTCTCTATCACATTCCTCCTTCGACGCTTTAATATTTAGTTCCTTTGATCTCTGTAAAAACAGCAACTGTATCTCTGTTTTGATCCTGTATTCGATTTCGTCTCTACATTGTCATAAGCTTCCTGGTTGTAAAGGAATTAACATAATTGCGTCTGTTTTTTTATTCATTTTTTATACTAGAAGAAATTATTTTCCAAATTTTTACCCTTTGGCGGGCTGTAGAGTCCTGTTTATGGACCACAAAGGAAGTCTCTCACCTTCTTTACCCCATCAAAGTAATATAATTTTATTTCCTTATTAAATTCCTTCTATTAGTTCACATCCTCTTTATATAGGTTATATCTTGTTCATACATCCAAGTGTTAATAAAACACTTTTTATTCAAGAAGTGGGTGACACTTGATGTTAATACAGGGTTTAATAATAATTCAATAATTAGATTTAAGGATGAATTACTTTTAGTTTTATAAAGGAGAAAAACTTTTCACAAAAGGGGCAAGGTATGCAATATAGTCATTTCGTCCCATTTGGCTTAAAATAAGTGATACCATGTGATTTCATAAAACAGCTGATTTTATGTTATAGGTTATCTGGTAGAACAGCTGTTTTAATACATAATTTATATTACTTTATTTATATTAAATGTAATTAAGTAATAAAAATTAACTAAAATAAAGTAATTCTTTGTGGACTTAAGTAGGAATTTACTAAAAACTATTGGTTTATATTACTAATTTTTATTCCGTGTAGCATCAATAGTAACGATGTACTATTGTGTAATTACACATTTATGTACTAATGTACAACTACAAATTAATGTGTAACTAGACATAATGTGCTCATGTGAAACCATGTGCTAATGGGCTCTTCGAGTTAAACAAAAACAAAATGTTGGTGTATATATAATGAAAAGTGTAATAAATCCCGGATGGTTAAAAAAGTGCAATATAAATCAGGCAATGCAATGGTGACGTACGGACAGACAGACGCTATGTGCATTGAAATGGAAACGTTAAAAAAGCAAGAGTGAGACAAAAAACCATTCCCCGGTCGGGATTTAGTTTGCCAGAGACAAAAGCGCCATAACTAACGGGCCGTATTTGCATGCAGCCTAGATGGGATCAGATTGCCTCTCGTTTGCATAATGTGGTCCTTACAATTAACACGGCAGCTGCCGAGAAACTGGCAAAACGGTGAGAAGCATTTTATTGCTTAACCATGCACTTCCGTATTTAGATAATCTGGCAGCTAAGGGCCCTTAGAGAGACCTGTAATTATGGCTAGATAATGGATAGTTGCTTTATTGTGTATAGCTCTGAAGACACATGTTTAGCTAAGTTTCGTATAACCTGTAATTATAGGAGTAGAAAGTAGACTCCAACTATTCTGTAAACACCTGCGTTCTAGATAGCGTGACAGTCGCGTCGCCGCGGCCGCGGGTTTGTAGGGACAAGGTTCCGTAGTAGCGTGTACAACTCTGACACCACTTTGTTTCATCTCCCCTGGTATTTATCTATGTCAGAAGTTATCAAATAGGCACTGGCTTCTCCAAGCAACTAACATCAGCAACTGGTTCAGGTTTTAAGTAAGCCATGGTCGATAAATTAGAAATTAAAGGTAATCTAGCCAGAGAAGTTTTAGTTTTGGGGAAATATAGGAACGTAGGCGTTCGAGTTGCACGAGCACGAGCGCATTGCAAATACGAGAGGAGATACTATAACGGAGTGAAATCGAAGAGTTCAACGTCATCAATATCATACTCTTACAATATCCTTTCCATTTTTATATCTTCTCCTTACCAAATTCATATTTACTCATGCCATATCCTTATCATATCCATATCATATCCTTGCCATACCCATATCATATCCTTGCTATATCTATACCTACCCATATCAAACTCTTGCCATATCCATATCTAATCCTTGTCCATATGCACATATAATCCTTGCCATATTCATGTACAGATTTGTGACTATGAAAAGGTAAGGATAACACATATCTCAATATCTTACCTATGCATAATTACAAGCCTTTTCTCTCCTACATAGGGGCCATTACAGGGAACTGACAGATTGTAGGAAATATTTTGAAAATCTATTTAATCTCTACAAAGCCTCCTTTAAGGAGACAAGTAATACAGGAACCATTCTCTACAATTCATAACGATTATTTTGCTTTCAGATTCCACACATTAGAACATAGCGCGCGCGCGCGCGCGTGTGTGTGTGAGTGTGTGGGTGTGTGTGCGCGAACGAACGCAAAGGCCCATTCAGCAAAGGATTGGCTACGTTGCCCAAGGGGTATGACAGCCACCAACGAAGACATGGATCCAGAACAACACTAACTTTTGGGGCTAGAGCTCTTGAAAAACTGTGTGAGTAAAAACGCTGCTTATTCTCTTGTATGTGGAACTTCGAATATTTTGCCCTTTGGTGAACACTTTTTGCGCGATTGTAACAAAATGTATTTACCAAAACTTCTGGAAGGGATGAAAGTAACCCATACTTTTGCTATTTTCCTACTTATAGATGTTTTCTATTTGAAAGTAAACGCAAGCCTACTCTCCATGCGGGCACTGAAATCGCCTCCAAAGTTAACAGATACTTTATTAGTTGAAGCGTTAGAAATAATTACCTGAAAAGGCACCGCGTTTCTAGACAAAGTCAAAGCAAGCCTACTCTCCATCCGGGCACTGAAATCGCCTCCAAAGTTAACAGATACTTTATTAGTTGAAGCGTTAGAAATAATTACCTGAAAAGGCACCGCGTTTCTAGACAAAGTCAAAGCAAGCCTACTCTCCATCCGGGCACTGAAATCGCCTCCAAAGTTAACAGATACTTTATTAGTTGAAGCGTTAGAAATAGTTACCTGAAAAGGCATCGCGTTTCTAGACAAAGTCAAAGCAATCGAAATGCGTTATTATGGAGACCAAACACTCGATTATAGTTAACATAAGTTTGTACAATGTTGGCACAACTAACTCGTAAGAAGAGTTCACCATTGATAGGTTTGTTGCAATATGCTAGTTGGTCCTGGAAAGTCTGGTTATATTAATACATGTATAATTATGTCACTTTATCTTTAGGCTTGGCTAACAAACCTCCGCTTATCCTCATGTCCGAGTGCTAAGTAATTTTCAGTTTTATGGTTTGTAAAATTATCAAGAGCAACAAAGAGCACAAGTTTTCAATACTTTTATGAATATTGTATATTACCAAATGAATAATGCTCTGGCTATAAACACAAATATCATAATCTAATTTCAAGGCTTCGTCGTGAATACATAAAAAAGCAAAACTCTACAAATAGTGTATTTATAATCAATAAACCCTTGCTACAAGTATTTACACAACCTGATGTACATTTCGCGCACACAGTTAGCATCTTCAGAGGGTTACAAACATACCCATGATAGCAAACGTTCTGTTTCTTGTATTGCGTGGATGCTTTAAACACAGAACTGCAGGTCTTAGAGCTAAATATAACAGAAAAGAATCCTTAACGAAGGTCCAAGGATAAGTTAAAACGCAGGGAAGATAGACCGTTATAATCAAAAGCCATAAACACGTGGGAAACTAACGTGCAAGGATAGCGAGGAGACTCTGGACATAAAGGATCTTTATGCCAACTTTCTTTATTCTACTTCCTTACTGTTCTTGGTATTTCCAATTCCCATATTCCTGCCAGGTAAGCGTCCATATTTACTTCAGGTAAGAGACCCTGCCCAAGCTTTGGCATGATCAACCCTTATTCCAAGTACCATGGGATAATTGTGTCTTCTCCACCGATTTCCATCCACCCATCCTTATCTTTCTCCTTACAAGAAGGGAGGAGGGTATAACAGGAAGATACCTCCATATAACGCAGATGAGAGACTTACGTCACATACGCGACTCGACCATGATCCTTCCTAGATCCTGTAACAGAGTATTTCGTCCATCCTTTACTTCTATATTAGCAATCCTTTCGCTTTAAAACTTCAACCAAGCAAACAAACATAGACAGCTATTTGTATCTTCATTTACTTTAAGTAGATAAAGTAATGGACTTAATTTCCTTCTTTATTTTTACGCTTTCTGTATTCATAGTTCTTGACTAACCTTCTTAGTTGTAACTTCAGTCTTCAAAAAATCTATTTTACTTTACTTTTGTTACATAACTTTATGCTTCATGCACTTTTGAATAATTTTATTTTCATGCGCCTCTTTTATATCTCTTCTGTCATGTTTACGAGCATATTAGGAAATTTGTAACATTCTAACATCTCCCCCCGCTTTTTGGCTTTGGGGAGATGTAAACATGGTTCCACTTAATGAAAATTATGTTCTTCACTTAATCCAGAATTCTCTTACATGGTCAAGATTAGGGGAGATACATTTCTATATCTATAAAGTATATCTAGTTATTTCAATACCATGCTAATAACGTCTCAGACAAATTTAAACACTTTAAAGCAAAACCCTAATCACCATTTAAACTTTGTTTAAGTAATATAATATAATATATATATATATATATATATATATACTGTATGTGTGTGTGTGTATGTGTGTGTATGTATGTTTGTGTGTGTGTGTGTGTGTGTGTTTGTGTGTGTGTGTGTGTGTGTGTGTGTGTGTGTGTGTGTGTGTGTGTGTGTGTGTGTGTGTGTGTGTGTGTGTGTGTGTGTGTGTGTGTGTGTGTGTGTGTGTGATTACGTACGTGCCCCCAACTCCAGACGTTTGAGCAACGAGAAAAGCGTTTTGCTAATCTGGATAAATATCCCAGAACGCCCCTTGTTCCAGACTTCAATGTATGATTTACTGTTTTATTCGCATAAAATATGGAAGTGGAGTAATATTTCATTCTTTGCTTCCGGTACGGACGTGAATTGATTAATTACACAACGCTGGGGTCAACATCATTACGGAACAAGTAGTAGGCAAGAGGGAAAGGTCGGAAATTTAAGCAAGAAATATAAATACTTCCTGAACTCTTTTAATTTAAAAGGCAATTCTCTTTATTTGGTTGTTTTAGGAAAAAATTGTAGTTAGAAACAATAATTATTTTATATATTAAAGAACAAAACTCGTTATCCAGAACAAACATATAGATTTTATTTTTTAAATCATACTCGTTTCGTCAACATTTTTTGTCTTCCTCAGTGTAACATTTGTACAACGATGGGCTGTGTGCAGTGTTTACACTAAGGAAAACAACTCGTGTTGTATGAGTGGAAAGAGACATGTATGAGTGGAATGATGAAGTTTGTTGTGAGGATGGAGTTTTGTCCTCTTTTATAAAATGTAATTGAACTATAATGTAATATAATAAAAGCCAGCGCTAGATATGTTTTATAAAGACTCTTGCGTTACAAAGTAATATGTGTGTGTTGGAAATTGTATCAAAATGTTTACTTTTTGGGGTGTCGCCGCCAAGTTCTGAGGACTTTGTACCTACGACGGGTACAACTGCACAGATCGCACAAGAGCTGTGTATTTGCATACTTGTGATTAGCAGAGGTACACCTCGCCCCTCGGCCAGCAACACCTTATGCAAATGTCTCTAATGTCTCCAGGAGGTTAGGTTGGCAGTTCACACGAATTACAATTAAATCATTTTATTAGACTGTTTTGTTATTTCCTATTAGAGGGACGTCTGACGGGGCGATGCTTTGAGCTCGGATCGCTATTTGCATAACGTCTTCTCTGTTTGACAACGCACTGAGGGCTTAATTAAGGAGTAGGCTACGCGCTTCACGGGTCGACGAAGCCAAAAGAAACATCTGCAAATTATTTCCTCTGTGTTTCTCGGTACAGTCGGGTAATTGTTCTTAATTTCTGATTATGTAACTTATATTTGTCATGACGCGTCTATGTAGGACAGGTATTACGTTTAGTGTGAGAGTAAAGTTAGTTAAGGAATGTTTGGAACAGGTCTTTTAAAGGGAAAATGGAAGTCGTTATATAAAATAGGTATATTTGCTGGTAAGCGTAACTCTTGTCTGCATCGGGTAACTGGTAGGCATCTGTATCTGCTACACGAATGATATTGCACAGAAAATATACTTGGCAGAATGCTCTCAGGGTCACAAAAGACCTCACACGCATGACAAATTAAACCTTTTGAAAAACAGTTACACAATTAACTTCAATATAGAATACACACGAAGGTTTAAAAAATCTAGGTTTCTTTATTAAAACAGAGCACAATTTTATACTACATTAAACTTAAAACCAAAATATCCGGTTAGAATAGGTCTGGCTATATATACCTTAGCTAATCTGTTTTCTTGTATTAACCTATCACATACACTTTAATGTACTTAAACAAAAATAGTACTTGGTAAGAGTCTTTTACCACGTACTTCTAGAAGAGTCTTCTAAATTGCTCGAAAATGAGAGCATTGTACTTAATAGTTTTCGAAAATCGACTATCAAATATACCAAGAAAGATTCTTGTTCAATTACATTAAAGTGTATATTATATATATATATATATATATATATATATATATTAAAACAACATAGGTTATTCCAATACAAGAATATTTATTAATTTATATTTATTAATTTTTATTAATTATTATTTATATAATTTATTTGGATATAAATTAATAAATATTCTTTTATTTGAATAACCTATGTTGTTTTAAATTATTAATTAAACAAGAAAACGTATTATATATATATATATATATATATATATATATATATATATATATATATATACATTATTGTAATTTTCATTCCTGATGATGTTGGTACTGTTTACCAACGAAAAGCTTTGGATATAAATTAATAAATATTCTTGTATTTGAATAACCTATGTTGTTTAAATATATATATATATATATATATATATATATATATATATATATATATATATATATATATAGGTTTATTTATTTGTCAACCGGTTTGCTTTCTTTAAGAAATATTATAACTAACTTTTCTTAATAACCAAACTATTTATTTCTGGGTAAGCGTATATTGTAATGCAGTTTAACATAGTGTTCTGTTTAATAGAAAGTCTTCCATTTTTGTAGTTTTGTGTGTGAGTGTGTGTATGCGCGAGCGCTCGAAGCCGTGTACGTATATATATATACATTTAAAATACTCTAAGAAAACTATCCCTGATATATTTATATCTGATATTTTTCCTATATCATGGAAATACATACAAAATTTTCAGCGTCGTTAGATTCATCTTCTCTCTCTCTCTCTCTCTCTCTCTCTCTCTCTCTCTCATATATATATATATATATATATATATATATATATATATATATATATATATGAATTAATATTTGTTTGTATGTTTATATGTATGTATGTATGTATGAGCCTTATACGTTACTAAACCACTGATCCGATCGCCATGCAGCTTGATGAGTACATTTCTGGGAAGGTTTCTGGCTAAATAATGTTTTTCAACATGTAATTTTTAAGCGCCAAAATAGCATAAAATATGACTTTCTATCTTATCTTAAGACATTTCATTGAATTCTTTCCAAATTTTTGTTACTAAACAACACTCAACAATTTAAAATTATTTTCCAACACATTTCAAACGATGTACAAAAAAAATATTCTATATCCGAATGCACTTCAATAAATAACATTCAAACAAGAACTTTTATTGTCACACTTTTCTCGATCTACTGCTATGAGTTCAGCTGTTATTATGTTAATAAAATACTAAATTATGTTTAGCTAATGTTTACACACCATTCGTTGTCATTTAGGCTTTAAGAAGATCTTTGGGTCAGACAGTTCTTTATAAATGATGTACAATTGTTTTCGTATTAGTCCTACAGATATTTGTACAGAAATGGACTGCTTTCGTTATCGCTCGGGCAGTCTCCTATTTAAACATGGAATCGTATCCCAAACTTTGAAATTATTTCTGTTGTCTCGCCGTACCGTTCAGTCATTGTTAGGCGCATTAACATATTGCATTGTCACTACTTATAGTGAAGAATGAGAGACTCCCTTCGGCAGTTGGGAAGTTCCGTCTTGCAACGCGTAGGGAAATATGCAGATGAACCTGCCGTACATTCAGGGCTAAGAACAATGCTAGCCTTCACCCTTTCCCAGCGTAAAAACTATTACAGAGACATTGATGAAGAGGGGACAAGAGGGAGGGGGACAGGATGCTTGCTCTGCATCTCAGTGTCCGGCTGCGATCCGTTTGCTCTGAGCGTGTCTTCAGGTATTTAGCGAGCAATCAGAGGTTGGTACAAGTTGTGTTTACAGTACAACTCCCCCCCCCTCCTTCCCCGCTCACGTTTGCCGTAGATAAAATGTAAATCTTGTAATTTTATACTAACCACAATAGCTGGACGCTTTTAATTTGCTCCACCAAATTATACTTATTTGCAAGTAATGGGGCCTGCGTTATCGCGCTGCTAATTCTATACTGTTGTGTTGCTATGCCGGAGTATAATTACACGCGATTCCTATTTATCATTCGGAAATCATGATTTCGTTGAAAAGAACAAGTCCGCTGTGTGGTTAAAAAGTCAAAATTAATTCACTCACTGATAACGCGTTAATAATTCCCACTGTTTTGGTTTCTTCAATCAAATTAATTTAAATAATTATTTACCGCTTAGTTTACGTAGCAATTAGAAGAAATACAAACGTAAAATATTATAATAGCAATTGTATTTAAAGATAAAAGAATTTCTTTATAGCATTAAATAAACTTTTGAAAACAAATGCAGTGATTACATTTAAAATAATTTTATAATACGAACTAGAAAACGTGTAAAATTAATTATTTCCTGTAATTATTAAATTTATTGTACTTGAAATTTAATTGTAGAAACTTGTCTATTTCAACGATGTAAGGACGGTGATTGTCTAGGCGTTGTCAGTTTTATTTTATATTTCCATCCTATTTCACTATTAGAATATAAAAATTATATTCTTTTATTAATTTTTATTACTTTTTAGTTTATTACTTATTAGTATAAAATTAGTTTTTATATTTTTAGTTTTATTATTGTTTTTAAAATTTTATATTACTTGACATTTTAATTTTTATCTGTTTTATTTTAATTTTGAAATTTGTTAAAATTTTATTAAAATAATAACATAGTTTATAAGTACATGGTTTTTTTGCCTGGCACTGTCTGTGTAGTTTCATACATTAAATCTAACTTGGTGAATTAACACTGAAGAAAATTAACACAATAGTACACAGTTATAATGATGTTAAAGCCTTTGCAACAAGCATAGGTCGAAATAAACCAACACAAAGTGGGGATGAACGTAAAGATTCGTTAGAACAATATTTAATCAACTAATTAAATTGTTTTATGTTATTTAAAATGTTTAAAAACATAAACAGATTCTAACATAGCCTCATTAATAGAAACCAACGAGTTGTCACTTAGAAATTAATATCGATTTAGAACATCAAATAACAATTAAATAAGTCATAAGAAAAGTTTAAACAAATTAAGTTATTTCCCTCATTGGTTAATACATGTACTTACTTTTATGTTGGTTACGACTTTTTTTGTTGTAATTTTATATAAGTTTCTAGATTTTATAGGCAAGGTTGGTTGTTCATTTAATTCAATATTCTTTATCGTCACATAATGATGTTTTCTTTCTGTTTCTTTCTGTCTGTTAAATTTAATGTTCTGTAACAGTCAGTTTTATCTATTTCTATCTTTACCTGTGCATTTATATACCTGTTGGTATTGTTTAACTCTGTTACTTTCATTTATGTTATTTTAACTATTTTTATGTCTGTATTTCTATCTTTTAATTTTATTAGTTACTTTGCTTATTTTCCTTTGTAGCAAACATTTTAATTAAATCATAGCTTTGATTCCTTAGAGCCGGTAATATTCTTTATATCATTTGTGATTTAATAAGTAGTAAAACATATGAAATTAAAATATCAGAAATATAGATAATTATTGCAAACTCACTTAAGGACATATATTACCCGTATTTTCCTTATACTGTTTTTCGTTACTATTGGTTTTTTTCTTTTATTTGCATACGTTTTGTTGTTTTTTTACGCTATTATCTCAAATATTGTTGTTTTCAATAAAAACAATATTTTTTTTCATTATAGTAAATACTTGTTGGACGATTTAAGCTGTTAATAAATTAATATTTTATATTTATTTTTATGTCCACTTTAAAGTTAAAAGCAGTAAAAGTTGAAAAAAGCAGTAAAGTTTAAAGTTTATTTTTAAAAGACAAAAAATTTGTGCTAATGAGAGTGTAAGCCAATTTTGGTTTTTAGCAGAACATGCTTTTCCAATAAATCGGGATTTCTTTGCCCCTATCTATATATATGTGTGTGTTTGTGTGTGTGTGTGTGTGTATGTGTGTGTGTGTGTGTGTGTGTGTGTGTGTGTGTGTGTGTGTGTGTGTGTGTGTGTGTGTGTGTGTGTGTGTGTGTGTGTGTGTGAGTGTGTGTGTGTGTGTGTGTGTGTGTGTGTGTGTGTGTGTGTGTGTGTGTGTGTGTGTGTGTGTGTGTGTGTGTGTGTGTATTAAAGTATTGTATGCCTAAAAATCATAAAATCGTTAACAAATGCTTTCATTATCAATTCCTTCTTGCATCGCTTATCGATTCTTGAGTTCATTGGCACCGTTTAAGTTATGTGTTGTTATTAATTTTCTACATATTGCACACTGGATGCTTTATTAGATATGACGAGAAACTATGACACCGCCGACAGCCGCTAGTTTGGGTTTCTGTGTGTTTCCCCTCTCTAGCATAATCTCAACTTTATCGGCGAAGTAAATTAAGTGTTTAGGCCGTAGAGGATGTCAGTTAAACGCTTTAGGTATTTAAACTCCAGCTCCAGGTCCAGCTTGACAGAATGACTGCAGGAGATCTAGATGAAAGAGAAGGGTTAAATGTTTCCGGCGAGAGATTAAATCTAACCCCCGCCCACCCCTGGGCTCTTGTGACTTAACGGACAACTGGAAGGAGAGGGCATTAGGAATAACAGAATTATATAAAACCGGTTGTCTCTCGGTTTGTGTTTTGTAAATAGTTCCATCAACTTAGTAACTCAGCCTATTTCTAGTCGTCTCGTTATTAAAGCGGTTTGGGCTTTAGGTTTTAACTTTTTAGAATAATTTTACGTAGAACTAGTTATAAGGTATTTATTTATCACCGTACTTGCAGTTTGCTTATATTTTATTTTGATCTTCTATTTAGATTATATTCGCTTATAAAGGATAATAATGTGAGTGAATAATAGATAGGACTAGGGTAGATAAATAAAACCTTCTGGTGGAGAATATGCTCATCTTCAGGCGGCACATCATCATGGGAGTAATGCAAAGATTTGCAGGAGGCCAGATATTTAGCCGTACCTTCGTCTTGTAAGAAGAGGAGACTTGTGGAGAATGTAGAGGGCAATGCGGTGTTATTATAGTGGAAAATATCCTCATCTTCAACTAGCGCAAAATATCATCATCAATGGAGTGATGCACAGCGCCATGTCAATCTGCCGTACCTTCGTCTTATAGGGAGAATAAATGTAGAGGACAAGTGCAGGTGGGCATTAAGAAAAGATACTTCATATCATGAGGGCTTTATGGGTTTTGCGTGACATGTCTACTTGTTTCTCTTCTTCAAGGATAATGAAAAGTAAGGTTTTGTGAAATAAATATTTAATCTAAGGAATGGAATAGTAGGCCTATCACCTTTCTCTACAACTCGTAGAAAATTACAGCACATCTTTGCTGCGGTTGCTTAGGACTACTTTCTCTAATGGATATGTCTACCCTCTAATAGATATTCGAAAAAATTATACGCTTTAAGTAATAAAAGCTTTATTGGCATCGGTGTGAGCGCTTTGGGTGTATTTCGGATTCTATATCAAACATTTCCTTATAATTCAATATTAGTCAAATTGTCAAACCTATAAAAACATTAACAAACTTTTAATAGCGTGTAGCAAACACAGTGCCTTATGAATCCAAAAAAGAGTGGGTGAGTATATAAGGTTGCTAATTTGTTCAAGTGTCTCATATTTATATCCTTCATCAAGGAAATCGTAAGTTACTTTCTTGATTCTCTGTTGATGATAATAATCCACTGAGTATTCTTCATATAGAGGAACATCCCAATGCGCTGATTGCCTTCGGAACATCGATATTCAGTCAAACATTTTAAATTTTAAAAAAAACTTTAAAGACTAGATATAGCTGAAGCTGGATTTCGTTTAATAAAATATTCCCGGATAAATATTTTGTTTTCTCATTTAAACGGTTCTATAACAACTTTGTTAAATTACCTTTGGCTTGTCCAATCAGACGACAGCGGAGCTATCTTCACTTCCATTAGCGTTAAAGTGATTAGTTGACGATTCTCCACAATCGGCTGCCTCCGCTGACAACTCGTTTCCCTTTACACTCATTAAAGTCTTCTTATTGAGCGACTCAAAGCAATTGTCGGTTTGCAATCAATTACGATAAAGACGTCAACTTGCCACTTTGCCTAATTCCACTCGGCGTCAAACGGTTTCATTGAATTTCAGAATTTAATATCAGCAACCGCGGATTTATGCCTTGACGACAGGCCAACATTGCGGACAGGTTTTATTGCCTCTTATTAAATCTGTTATCAGGATTTTTAAGAGTTAATAAAGCAATAAAATGTATTGATTTGTTGCGTGTTTTGTAGCATACCACCACGTCAATTCATCAAGGGAACACGTTTCTACCGCGCAATCAATTTTCCAATCATTATTCAGTAGCCATGTTGTTTTTTTCACCGGTTTGGAATTTCGCTTTGTTTTTCTGCCGCGTAAAATTATTTTATTCACAATGACTACAAACACGACTAAAAACAACGAAATGGAGAATGGTAACTGATTTGGATTTAACCACCTTTCTAAATTTGTTTACAAAGACTGCGATACATGGAAGTTATAAGCGATTCCTCTTTCAAATTTCTCACATCTTTTATCCTTTCCTGTTATAAATGCGGAAACTAGATATCTATCTTCACCCCTAATGAGAATCCGCCTACGTCATAATTACCTCCAACGTCCTAAACCACAAGATCATCCCCATCTTTACCTTAGTTCTGATTATATTGCACTTATTCCTTCTACATTTCCCTTATGACCCCAATAGAAAGTGGGTTTACTTCGGGCGTGATCATTTTCTATATTCCTTTACGGGAGGTTACACGTCCTACAAATGACCTGTAGATTATAATATTTTCAATAAATACTTTATATTTCCTCAACAATGGTTGGATCCCTAAAAATAGTGAAATTGACTGCCGTCAAGCCTACCCCCACATATTACATATAAACGCTTACATTTGAACCTTAAATGTTAAAATAATTTTGATATATAGAATAAAAGTTACAATAATTATTAATTTTTTTCTCCTAATAAAAAACCTATTTTTAATTTTATTAAATTGTTTAAATATATTAATAAATTAGTATATAGTAAAATATAGTAATAAATAAATTAAATTTATTTAAATTAGTAATTTAATAATTACATGCCTAAGTAGGAAAACCTTTAAAGCGGTAATAAATGAAAATCATCTTTTCTTTCTCTTTTAATAAAATAATTGGTTCTTTAGATTTTCATTTAGTTTGAAACATACAGAAGTATCGTTTAATGTCATTTTTCATCAGTAGACTATCATTATAACTTATTTTTGTTATTTCGTTACTTTCATTAACGTTTATTTTAATTCTTTATTTGTTTCATTATAGTTTTTATGAATTTTTCATTACTTTTAATATCGTTTCTTGATCTCATTATCGTTCTATCATTATTTCGTTAGGTTCATTAAAGTTTATTTTAATTCTTTATTTGTGTAATTATAGTTTTTATGAATTTTTCATTACTTTTAGTATCGTTTCTTGATCTCATTATCGTTCTATCATTATTTCGTTAGGTTCATTAAAGTTTATTTTAACTCTTTATTTGTGTCATTATAGTTTTTATGAATTTTTCATTAATTTTAATATCGTTTATTTTCATTTTTATTGCTCTCATTATCGTTTTATCATTATTTAGTTATTGTCATTACAGTTTTTTTTACTATATATTTGTATCATAGTTTTTTATTACTTTCTCAATACTTTTAATATCGTTTATTTCAATTTTTGTATTGCTCTCATCTTTTTTTCATATTCTCATTATTATCACTATCGTTTATTCAATTTTTTCATTAGTGTCATTTTAACAGTTATTGTTGTTGCGAATCCAATATGTTTGTTTATTAACTAAAATTACAAATAAAGCTTCATGAATGAAATCGTTAATTACATTAACTTGAACTGCGAAGACTCTTGCTCTTAACCTTAGCAGTTTGTTCTTCTATATAATATTGTGCTGCCTAAACGGGGTAGTTTTGTGTATTAAACATATCATTGTTGTTTAACATATTTAAAACAACTTCTAATTGCATTTTATATGTAACTCTTCTTGTATATACAGTTCTCTTAATACATCTGCCGTATGTTAACAGTGTTTAGACATTTTTACGATTATATTCAAAACCTAGCTGATGATGTCATCAGCTTGAATAGAAACCTGTCTCTAAAAATAAAGGAAAAAAACCAAAAAAAATATTTTACAAAACTACGCAACATTATCAAGCGGACATTGTTTTACAAGATTTGAGTAATTCATAGAAGTGTGAAGAAGTGAAACGTCAAGAATTTATTTCTAAAACAAACCGAGTCACGTTTTCTTTTACTTTAAGCTTGTTGTTTTTATAGAACGTAATTTATTTTTACACCAATAAAATTATCGACGAGATTTCTTGCGCATCCCGTTGATTGAGCGGCCCGTGCGTAAGTAAGTTGGTAACTGATTGGCGACAAACGACGCGAGACGCTACTAATGATCGACATTTGGAGTTGATTTGAACAAGTAATGGCTCTCGAGCAAGAAAAACATCAATTTCATATTTCCAGTGATTGCACCCGCTGACGTCGCGCACATAACTACCAACTCTAATAAATATAATTCTATACAAGCATTGTTCAAACATTCTGATAATATAGGCCTACTTTTTAACCTTATGCAGAGAGTATTTCGTGTAAAAAGCTTGGAGAAGTACAGCCTATGATATATCTGAAGTATATATTGAGGTAGATATTTCTACCTCACATAACTTTACAATATTTTCTTTTGCTGACGCGTCTCGGAATGAGGTCATTTTCAAAAGTTAAATAGTACTGTTAAACCCAAACATTAAGTTCATCTTTATACACTATTAATCACTTTATATATAAAGTGCTACTCAACAATCCTGATAAAAGATTGATTTTAATAATCATATCACCCTCTGCATGGATCACATAACAGGGACATTTTGCTAGGTAGGGGGTTGAGACGGGTAGGGAGTAAGTCTTCATGTAGGCGAACACGCACTAGAGATGCCTTGTACGCAAGGCTACTTCTGGTTAGCGCCCCTACCGAGATTTCCCCTTAGCCCTACCTATCCTTCCTCACCCTTGCAGTACAAGCGAGTATTACTGCAAGACCCCTCTTTATCACTCCGATAGAGAGACATTCTGCGTCAGATACACACGATCTTGCACATATGATGGTGTCCTCAATATATCTTCTACCAGAGGATTTAGGTCCCTACCTTAATCTTATCCATGTCCCCCAACAATCGTCACACAGACTGATCTTCATACTACTACAAATCAAACTTCATAGATGATAAAAACCTATTTTGTCTTTTAAAAATGTACTCTCTTACTTTATTCATTTCCTTCCATTAGTTCACGCTCTCCTTAGTATATATCCTGTTGAAATTTTCAATCGTTAATAAAATACTTTTTATTCATCCACTCAAGGTCAAATATATTGTTTAAAACCTCTAGTGGATGACTCTTGATGTTAATAGAATTTTTTCAAATATTATTTCACTAATTAAAAGTGAAATAATTTTAGTTTTGTATGGGAGAAAACGTTTCACAAAAGGGCCAAGGTATAAAATATAGTTATTTCGTCCCATTTGGTTTAAAATGAGTGATAGTATATAAGTTCATATAACAGCTGGTGGCAGAACAGCTGTTTTAACACATAGTTTATATTACTTTATTTATAATAATTGTAGTTATATAATAAAAAGTAACTAAAATAAAAAAAAGAATTGCCTTTAAAAATGCTTTTTTTTATATTGTTTGTTTTATTTTGTAAATTTATTAAAAATTGTAATGTAGAATAAACATTTTTATTACATCTTAAAGGTCTCTTGAATAATGAAAAATACACTCCGTTCCCTGGAATACTAGGCAAAGTATCTGCAAAAGGTTGTGCCTAATCCAGAATACATCCTGGCAAAATATACCCAGTAAAGCGTTCGCAATAACCCGGCAGCCCTCCGGCTCCGAAGCGCTTTGATGTTATAAAATGAGTTTCTCGGCGGCTCAAACCTTCCTTAATATGAAATTTAAGAAAAAACGTATCTTGTACGTCGCCCAAACGTCTTAACGTTTGGATTTGAATTTAATCAAAAATACAATAAAACTGAAAACACGACGTTAGAGCGGATGGAAGCCTGGTGGAATAGAATTTTTAATATGTCACTTTAATATAAAACGTTATTACATTCCTATCTGCGAAAGAAGCGGCTGTAGGGATGCGGGCATACGTAAATTATTGAGGAAGGGGCGGGCGCGGAGGATGGGGAGTGGGAGGAAGGGGCATCGTACAAATGTAGCAATAAGAGTGATAGCGGGACTTTCTTGGGAAACTGTTGAAAGTTTCACTTGTTGGCGAAGTTCAGTTCTTGGCTGCTGGTAAAGGTTGTAGTCGTGGGTTGATCGGTTGTTTGAGTAAAAACGAAGACAATTCTATATTCTATCTATCTCTCTCGCCGTGGCCGCCAATATGAAAGTTTGTAGGGGGGGCTGTACATGTAGGGATTGCATACTATAAATTTAAGCTGCTAAAATATTCAACTTTTAATCATGTTTAACCTATTACTATCTATAAAGTACTAGGCCACGATACTTAATCTGTAAAGAAAATAGCCACTTTATTCTAATTACTCTTACGTTTTATTAAAAAACAATAATACACAAATATTTAATGAAAACACACATTTTTTGTACATAAATTAGATATAAACATGTACATAAATGTTGTACATATTTGTCCTAAGTCATCTAATACAATTCAGCAATTTTTAAAATAAGTTTAAAATAAAAGTCGAAAATATCCACTGGTCTACATACGAGGCTTGGATATTTATTTTGTTTTTAAATCTGAAGCTGAGGTAGTGTGAGCGGGCTCCGTGTATGGGCGCTAAACTCTCACAGAGTAAGTATAGTATACGGAGAAGATTCTGAGGTAGGATAAATTTACAGTTTTATTTACTACCAAGGATAATTAAAGATTTCCCATAGTCCTTTTCTCTTCTTTAACCTCCTAAAAGGCACATGGTTATGACTCCTCCAGAGCTTAGGTCCGCTCACGTCGTTCCGAATATCGGACGCGTTTTTTCAGTCGTATTGGAACAACACGTTCAGCATATGGCGTATACTATACGAGCCGACAATATCGCGTTGACATAAGCGTTCAAAAGAGGAGAGGCGGAACTAACTCGTTAAATCGGCGAGGATTCGGCGTCAGAAAGTCGTCATGTATTACTATACGGACCGCATAATGGCGGATTCTTTAAACTATCGCAAATCCAAAAGAGTGTTCGCCAAAGGGAGACTTTTACTTACCACAGTGTTGGTAATACTTGTCTGGATACTTCCTGTGATTATTAAACATAATGTGAAACTTCCCAGTTGTTTAATCTGTTAGCCAACAGTGCATGGGTTGACCAAATGCTTTCAATGGTTAACACATCTTGTAGTAAACCCATTAAATGCAAAGCACCTCTTCTACCTCCATGTTGGTACTGGATAGTCGATACGTCTTTATAAAGTTGTCCGTATGTCATGACACGAGGAAAGTCGGCGCCTATTCCGCTCGTATAGTCACATCACTTTCGGCCGTTTTTGACGCCGATATTAGTTTTTTGTTTTTTCGGTCCATATAGTAGGGTCCTTACCAGAGGATATCTGAGAGCGGCGTCTCGGTCATCAACGTTTCACAAGTATTCTATCCGTGAACAATAATGGAGATCAACGTCGTATCTGGAGAAAAAAATAGTTCAGTGATCCACATACGGTCAGTGATCATCAGCCGCAAGAATATTCGTTTATCGTCGCCTGTGAAAAGACACTCTGTGTGCATACTTCCTTTACACGTTCTATAAATACTTTAAAATATACATATTGCAACACCTACGATGTTAGGTACCAAACGTCCTACACACGGGCAATCGATGATCATCCGAAAAAAAATATTTCACAAAAACTGTAGTTTGTCACGGTTACATCTCGTTGAGAGTTCGACAAAGTGTAGGTTTATATTAAGTAAACGTCCCATCTATATGTTCAAACCTTTCTCCTAGCTTTCCACCTTCCTCATATGTCAGTCGTACACATATGACTCTTTCCAGAGCGAGGAAGATTATTTTATCCCTGCCTTAGTCCTGATAGCTCGTCAAACTTAAGGAGAATAGAAAATATATAATATATTTAGGTAAAGTAGACTAATAAATTTTATTACTTGACGTTAAGCATCCTTGAAAGAAACCTTCTCCTTCCCGAGTTTCCAAGTCCGGGAGTAATTAAGTCTGACGACAGCGCGGTAAATCACGGGATCTTATAACATGATCTCTACAAATACCTTAATTGTTCTGCAACAATAAAATCTCAAGTGGGTGGGGCGTGACTGAATCGTGTTAAGATTTGGGTATCGTATTTTTTTAGATTAATTAAAAAAAGATGATAGGGTGGGGGTGGGAAAAAGTGCAGGTTATCTGAATACCGTCAAAGAGATGGCTTCGACCCTTATGATTCCCGCTCCAGTTTTAATCAGATGTTTGTTCACTTGCTTCGCTATAGAGACAACTTCCCTCCCCCAGCTTGCTTCTCTCCTGTTTTTATATTATTTCACCCACCTCTTGCTTTCCTTTATTCTTTACTTTTCTTTTCAGTTAATGGTGGGATGTATGAAAGCCCGTCTTTGTTAACCCACGCGTATTTCTTTTATTGTGACGAGTTGCCTAGTTCTGTCATTATAATGATAAGACGTAGAATCGCTATTGTAGTATAACTGAATTTCTTCGGGTAGCACGTAAATGTTTTTGCCTTGGTATACCTTGGTCGCCTTTAGATAGGCCACCATGCGCAAGTAATGAGTTACCTAGTTCTGTCATTATAATGATAAGACGTAGAATCGCTATTGTAGTATAACTGAATTCCTTCGGGTAGCACGTAAATGTTTTTGCCTTGGTATACCTTGGTCGCCTTTAGATAGGCCACCATGCGCAAGTAATGAGTTACCTAGTTCTGTCATTATAATGATAAGACGTAGAATCGCTATTGTAGTATAACTGAATTTCTTCGGGTAGCACGTAAATGTTTTTGCCTTGGTATACCTTGGTCGCCTTTAGATAGGCCACCATGCGCAAGTAATGAGTTACCTAGTTCTGTCATTATAATGATAAGACGTAGAATCGCTATTGTAGTATAATTGAATTTCTTCGGGTAGCACGTAAATGTTTTTGCCTTGGTATACCTTGGTCGCCTTTAGATAGGCCACCATGCGCAAGTAATGAGTTACCTAGTTCTGTCATTATAATGATAAGACGTAGAATCGCTATTGTAGTATAACTGAATTTCTTCGGGTAGCACGTAAATGTTTTTGCCTTGGTATACCTTGGCCGCCTTTAGATAGGCCACCATCCGCAAGTAATGAGTTACCTAGTTCTGTCATTATAATGATAAGACGTAGAATCGCTATTGTAGTATAACTGAATTTCTTCGGGTAGCACGTAAATGTTTTTGCCTTGGTATACCTTGGCCGCCTTTAGATAGGCCACCATCCGCAAGTAATGAGTTACCTAGTTCTGTCATTATAATGATAAGACGTAGAATCGCTATTGTAGTATAACTGAATTTCTTCGGGTAGCACGTAAATGTTTTTGCCTTGGTATACCTTGGTCGCCTTTAGATAGGCCACCATCCGCAAGTAATGAGTTACCTAGTTCTGTCATTATAATGATAAGACGTAGAATCGCTATTGTAGTATAACTGAATTTCTTCGGGTAGCACGTAAATGTTTTTGCCTCGGTATACCTTGGTCGCCTTTAGATAGGCCACCATCCGCAAGTAATGAGTTACCTAGTTCTGTCATTATAATGATAAGACGTAGAATCGCTATTGTAGTATAACTGAATTTCTTCGGGTAGCACGTAAATGTTTTTGCCTTGGTATACCTTGGTCGCCTTTAGATAGGCCACCATGTGCAAGTAATGAGTTACCTAGTTCTGTCATTATAATGATAAGACGTAGAATCGCTATTGTAGTATAACTGAATTTCTTCGGGTAGCACGTAAATGTTTTTGCCTTGGTATACCTTGGTCGCCTTTAGATAGGCCACCATGCGCAAGTAATGAGTTACCTAGTTCTGTCATTATAATGATAAGACGTAGAATCGCTATTGTAGTATAACTGAATTTCTTCGGGTAGCACGTAAATGTTTTTGCCTCGGTATACCTTGGTCGCCTTTAGATAGGCCACCATGCGCAAGTAATGAGTTACCTAGTTCTGTCATTATAATGATAAGACGTAGAATCGCTATTGTAGTATAACTGAATTTCTTCGGGTAGCACGTAAATGTTTTTGCCTTGGTATACCTTGGTCGCCTTTAGATAGGCCACCATGCGCAAGTAATGAGTTACCTAGTTCTGTCATTATAATGATAAGACGTAGAATCGCTATTGTAGTATAACTGAATTTCTTCGGGTAGCACGTAAATGTTTTTGCCTTGGTATACCTTGGTCGCCTTTAGATAGGCCACCATGCGCAAGTAATGAGTTACCTAGTTCTGTCATTATAATGATAAGACGTAGAATCGCTATTGTAGTATAACTGAATTTCTTCGGGTAGCACGTAAATGTTTTTGCCTTGGTATACCTTGGTCGTCTTTAGATAGGCCACCATGCGCAAGTAATGAGTTACCTAGTTCTGTCATTATAATGATAAGACGTAGAATCGCTATTGTAGTATAACTGAATTTCTTCGGGTAGCACGTAAATGTTTTTGCCTTGATATACCTTGGTCGCCTCTAGATAGGCCACCATGCGCAAGTAATGAGTTACCTAGTTCTGTCATTATAATGATAAGACGTAGAATCGCTATTGTAGTATAACTGAATTTCTTCGGGTAGCACGTAAATGTTTTTGCCTTGGTATACCTTGGTCACCTTTAGATAGGGCACCATGCGCAAGTAATGAGTTACCTAGTTCTGTCATTATAATAAGACGTAGAATCGCTATTGTAGTATAACTGAATTTCTTCGGGTAGCACGTAAATGTTTTTGCCTTGGTATACCATGGTCGTCTTTAGATAGGCCACCATGCGCAAGTAATGAGTTACCTAGTTCTGTCATTATAATGATAAGACGTAGAATCGCTATTGTAGTATAACTGAATTTCTTCGGGTAGCACGTAAATGTTTTTGCCTTGGTATACCTTGGTCGCCTTTAGATAGGCCACCATGTGCAAGTAATGAGTTACCTAGTTCTGTCATTATAATGATAAGACGTTGAATCGCTATTGTAGTATAACTGAATTTCTTCGGGTAGCACGTAAATGTTTTTGCCTTGGTATACCTTGGTCGCCTTTAGATAGGCCACCATGCGCAAGTAATGAGTTACCTAGTTCTGTCATTATAATGATAAGACGTAGAATCGCTATTGTAGTATAACTGAATTTCTTCGGGTAGCACGTAAATGTTTTTGCCTTGATATACCTTGGTCGCCTCTAGATAGGCCACCATGCGCAAGTAATGAGTTACCTAGTTCTGTCATTATAATGATAAGACGTAGAATCGCTATTGTAGTATAACTGAATTTCTTCGGGTAGCACGTAAATGTTTTTGCCTCGGTATACCTTGGTCGCCTTTAGATAGGCCACCATGCGCAAGTAATGAGTTACCTAGTTCTGTCATTATAATGATAAGACGTAGAATCGCTATTGTAGTATAACTGAAATTCTTCGGGTAGCACGTAAATGTTTTTGCCTTGGTATACCTTGGTCGCCTTTAGATAGGCCACCATGTGCAAGTAATGAGTTACCTAGTTCTGTCATTATAATGATAAGACGTAGAATCGCTATTGTAGTATAACTGAAATTCTTCGGGTAGCACGTAAATGTTTTTGCCTTGGTATACCTTGGTCGCCTTTAGATAGGCCACCATGTGCAAGTAATGAGTTACCTAGTTCTGTCATTATAATGATAAGACGTAGAATCGCTATTGTAGTATAACTGAAATTCTTCGAGTAGCACGTAAATGTTTTTGCCTTGGTATACCTTGGTCGCCTTTAGATAGGCCACCATGCGCAAGTAATGAGTTACCTAGTTCTGTCATTATAATGATAAGACGTAGAATCGCTATTGTAGTATAACTGAATTTCTTCGGGTAGCACGTAAATGTTTTTGCCTTGGTATACCTTGGTCGCCTTTAGATAGACCACCATGCGCAAGTAATGAGTTACCTAGTTCTGTCATTATAATGATAAGACGTAGAATCGCTATTGTAGTATAACTGAATTTCTTCGGGTAGCACGTAAATGTTTTTGCCTTGGTATACCTTGGTCGCCTTTAGATAGGCCACCATGCGCAAGTGAGTTATAGGTCTATATTTCCGAAAGTGTTTTCCTATCTTAAAAAGCTCTTCCTGGTTTTCTTCTAATAAGCGGCACTGCGTAAGGTAGCCAAATTTGTCTCCCTCTTCCCGATTCAGAGTACCTTAGTGAGAATCGTGTGTTACGCACACCCTTCCTAATCCATCTTCTTACAAGGGCCTGTAACGGGTGGATGTGAATTTATGATCGCAATAGAGAATAGGTCTACTTCAGATAAGGGACCCTGCAGATGTGAAAACATATTCCCCCACTCATTGGATTTATTATACCTATATTTCCAATCCTTCCCAATCCTTTCTAGGCGATAATAGTGATATTTTTAATAGAATGTCAATTACAATTGTGTTAACTGCATTTATTTTGTCTATGTAATTTATTTACTTAAATTGTTGACCAAATCATTCGGCATTCAAATTTTTCTTGAAGATTATTACGAAGCTAAAATGTATCTGCAAGGAAAAAGTGCCGTGATCATCGGTTCCACGGACGGAATTTTGCATTCATACCCGGATTTGCCACGGCCAACTACGTCGATCTGCACGGGTAATAAAGAGAGCATTTCATTATGAATGTGTTTATAGAGCATAAACCTTCTGTGCATGGGATGTATGGCGATCGGTGACAACAACTTGAATCTAATGCGAATCCGCCAATATAGAGGTCCTGTGCGTGTGTTATCTTAATCAAACATGTCCTCTTTGTATAGAACCGGAATTGACTGATGATCAAGCCAGTTGAGGCTTACGAGGAAGTTTTAAGGTGATATTGAGGAACGGTGTGTGACCGTACCATCGCCTTTTTACACCGCCTAGACATGTTCAATAATATTTAGCAATAGTTCATCAATATTTTCCAACACCTTTATTACACTTCGATATTTAATAAGAACTTGGAGTGACTGTGGCGTCATTTTTTACTTTAAATAAATTTTCTCTTAGCCACAAATAAAACTTGCTACTTAAACCCTTATTGCGAAGCAATCATCTTCAGAGGAAATAACTTCAAAAAAAAAACTATAACACTCTGCCCCTCTGAAGAGGGTTGCTTTACAATTAAAGCAACCATAAGGGTTTAAATAAAAAGTTTTATTTGTGGTTAAGTGGTTTGATTTGTCTAAATTCCTTATTTAAGTTTTGCATTTAGTTTAATATTTGTTTATTACGATTCATATCTTTAGTGTTTGTCGCTCAAGTCTTTACTTTTAATTTACTTTTAGTTTTAGTTTTAGTTTTAGTTTTAGTTTTAGTTTTAGTTTTTAATCTTAACAACATTTGTTAATTTAGGGCTAGTTTAGTTTTATACTCGTGCTATTTAGTGTTTTGCTTTTATCTATTTTCTTAAATTATTTTAACTTTTAGTTTTTATATGTTACTTAATATTGTGTTATAAACAATATAGTATATTTCGAAAAAATTTAATTGTTTTGTGCTGCCCATTTCGTAAATTTATTTCAATAATTTATTTATTTATTTTTAATTCTTCATTTGTTTTTTGATTTATTTCGTGAACTTTATTTGGTTTTTCGCAAGAGTTTTAAAAAGCCACTGAGTGCCAAGTAAATCTCAATTTGATGACCACCGTGTAGAAATATCTGGTTGAGATAATTATTTTCAATTCAACTTTGTAACTTAATTTTGAAATCATTATTAAAATATAATTGTAGAGTTGTTTTTATGGCGCAAATAGAAAGTTGCCCGTGCCAATGCCATTGATGTATGACGTCATAAGCCGGTAGAGTGAGCTAGTGAATTATTAACAATCCAGAAGCTTCTCACTTCGTTTTACGTAATATACGTGGTGATAATAGAGAGAGCGGGGACAGTTCACATCTGCCGACTCGCAGGAGCTGTTTTACAAATACAGAGCCTTTGATGCTTTCCGTGATAATTAAAATTAGGTCTAAAATTTGTAAATAAAATTGTACCCTTCTTTAAAAATAATAATACCCATCACAATTACTGTTTAAGTAGCACGTCAAGTGTTTCCTCAGAGAACAGCTGACTGTCGACTACTGTCTTTTTGTCTTCTACCTGTTATAACACTTAACCAATTAGGTATTGCTTTGTAGTGGGATAGCCAACACACCCCTAGACAACTTAGACCTAATGTAAAATTCTTTTAGATTTTAGTTCAACTATAAATAAGTAATATATTAAAAAAAAATTAAAGTCAATTCCTGCTTAGGTCAACAGAGAAAAATTTTATTTTGGTTATTTTTTATTAAATAATTATAATTAAAATAACACAATCTATTAGTTAAAACAACTGTTCTGCCACATTCCCCTAAAACGTAAAATCACCTATTTTATGAAATCATTTTTTATCACTTATTTAAGTTAACTGGGAAGAAATAATTATATTACATACCTAGTTCATTTTGTGAAAAGTTTTTCTCCCATGTAAAACGTAAAATAATTTAATAAATTTAATTTAATGAATTATTATTTGAAAAATTAATTAACATTGAGTGTCGTCCACTGCAAGTTTAAAAAAATGCATTTCAACTTGAGTGAAAGAAAAACAGTATATATATATATATATATATATATATATATATATATATATATATATATATATATATAGTAATTATATAACAGTAAACATATATAGGCCTATATATATATATGTGTGTGTGTGTGTGTGTGTGTGTGTGTGTGTGTGTGTGTGTGTGTGTGTGTGTGTGTGTGTGTGTGTGTGTGTGTGTGTGTGTGTGTGTGTAAGGAGAGTGAGAACTAATTCAAGGAATTGAAAGAGAAGTCTTTAGGCCTACAACATTTAACTGTTTCTGTAGAATTTATATGACCCGTATGTTTTAGGATCTCGTTATTCGGGGTTAAGGTAGAAAAGCTCCAATGTTCCCGGTGGAGAGTAGGTCTGTGTGACCCTGCATACACGAGCCATGATTTAACTAAAGTCTACCTGACTGGTGGGACTCAAGTCAGATAACAATTGCTAACAGTACTTAACTGTTATATGCGTTCAGTTGGGGACGCACAAGAACGTTGTGAACCTACCTCAGAGAAAGGTTAATACTCAGGTAAGTGAACCTACCGAAGTGTTGTATCATTTTATCTACTGCCAGGTAGATACATCTATATACCTACTTCTAACCTCACGGAGGTAGGCCTAGATCCTCTTTACGAACCTTTCTAATCCTGCATACTAGGACCATAATACTCTTCTACACGACATACTAAAGGTTTTGTAATCTAATCCCGCCAAATGTTTGCAACCTTTCATCCCATCCCACAGGTGATGACAGTAAAGTTGACCGAGTGCCTGTACACAAATAAGTACCTTCATTTTCACAACTGTCACCCATC
>JBAIZL010000005.1:31076074-31093574 GCA_036971475.1 Prosapia bicincta
TCTACGGCCCTGGAACATATTACCAGTACCAGGAACCATTGCCTACAGCCATGCCGCTCCCTTAGTCCTACCTAACCACGTGTGCTTTTCCTTATCCTTAATGGGTGCCTAAGGGGTAGATAACTTTTTATAGACCCGATGTAGGTATGTGACCGTGTGCATATTAAGTAATGACCCTCCCTACATCCTCTACCAGAGTTATATTCCTTCCATAATCCCACAAATATTCACAATCCTATCTTATCCCTCTTAGGCCGATTGCCTTATAATCCCAAAATTATTCCATTACCCTTCGTAAGAGCAATAGTTCCTACTGTCCATCATTCCTATTATGAATATTAAATAACCTAATTTAATTAAAAATACTTCTAGTTATTTAACTAACTAGTTAATTAATGTAATAGAAATTTTAATAATTTTAATATTTCATATTTTCTAAAATGCGAAACTCAAATGTAATACAGCAGAGTCTGGATAACTCGAGATGGGACCGAGACCCCTCGAATTACATAAACTCGAATTACACGGAAATCCGTTCCTGTGAATTAAAAAAAGTAGAAGTTTTAATGAACCCTTAATTAGTAGGTAATTAAAAATGCGCTAAATAGGTTTATAGAATATAAAGGTTTGAATATTTCTAGGAAGCCCGACTCGTCTCCTTTTCATACCGTAATGATATATACATTTTTTTAAAGTCCTTCTCATTTCCTTTGCATACCGTACTCATATAAACATTTTTTGGAAGCCTGATTCATTTCCTTTGCATACCGTACTCATATACACATTTTTTGGAAGCCTGACTCATTCACTTTGCATACCGTACTCATATAAACATTTTTTTGGAAGCCTGACTCATTCACTTTGCATACCGTACTCATATAAACATTTTTTGGAAGCCTGACTCATTCCCTTTACATACCGTACTTATATAAACATTTTTTGGAAGCCTGACTCATTCACTTTGCATACCGTACTCATATAAACATTTTTTGGAAGCCTGACTCATTCACTTTGCATACCGTACTCATATAAACATTTTTTGGAAGCCTGCCTCATTCACTTTGCATACCGTACTCATATAAACATTTTTTGGAAGCCTGACTCATTCACTTTGCATACCGTACTCATATAAACATTTTTGGAATCCCGACTCATCTCCTTTGCATACCGTAATGATGTAAACCTTTTTTGGAAGCCCGACTCATTTCCTTAGCATATCTTTATGTCTATAAACATTCCTCGGATGTTCATCTCATCATTTTCTTTCAAATAGATAAAATTGAAATATCCTCGAATTTAACGGAAACTTGAATTTCCGGGTCTTGGGATTTCGAGACTCTACTGTATTTGGAAATAATGTTTTATCAATATGATTAGAATTTAAAACAATTTACCACTAGTCATATCATGTAATCTTTCTTGTTAACAGTTTTCTAACTATGACGAGATTAAATGAGACGCATTTCTATGATTCCGTGCAGATATTTTCTCTAAAATGTTTCCATCGATTGTTCTTGCGATATTAAGCTAAACAAAAGCATTGCCCAAGCGAGTCAACAAAAGAATACCAGCACGCGTCCTTTACTTTTGGACCTGACTTTCCCCCGTGCTTTCCCCTCTCCCATTCTGATGGAATAAAAGCAACTAAATTATTTGCAGACAGTGTGTGACGTACAAAGCCAACATCATTATTGGATCATTATTTGTTTTCTCTCTTCTCCTCCCCCCCCCACCCACTTCTCTTGCTCTCTTTAAACGTTTATTTTGCGACTAGCGCATCTCGATGCCCAATTTGAACGCATATTTTCAACAATTACTCGTCGTGTTTGGGAACACAATTCGGTTAATAAAGTCTTTTGTGGATGAAAAAGTAATTACTGACGCAATTATATCAATAGCAACGACGAAACTGGAGTTCGAAAAGTTAGGAACGCATTTCCCTCCTCCATCCCTAGGAAACTCGTGTACGTCAAGAGACACAGATTTAGAGCAGTCTACTAAGAATAAGTACCTCTGCCAAATCCAAACGTAATTCTTCCTTACTGCCAATATCAGGAGAATTATGAAGAATTATAATTTTCAAGTGCTACCTTACATTCCCTTTCTTCTCGTTTTAAACGCACAGACCCCCAAAGTCATGGTCGTTATCATCGCTATCATCACCACCGCCATCATCAAGTACGGAGCCCAATACTTACACGTTCGAACTCTTTCTACTGCTCCTTTAGCATTATTGAAAACTAGATTGGTGGTGCTATTCAGGTTAAGTCTTATCGTTTTATCCTAGGGAAGACCCAATTGTCCTAGAGCAAATGTTAGTGGGAAAATACTTTAAGGCTAGGTTAGGAAGGTAGGCTAGGTTGTGTTTATGACTATTATCATCGTATGGCTTGTCCTAGACCACGTTTTTCCCAAATAAAACTATCCTAATAATCCTAGAGCAAATGTTAGTGGGAAAATACTTTAAGGCTAGGTTAGGAGGGTAGGCTAGGTTGTGTTTATGACTATTATCATCGTATGGCTTGTCCTAGACCACGTTTTTCCCAAATAAAACTATCCTAATAATCCTAGAGCAAATGTTAGTGGGAAAATACTTTAAGGCTAGGTTAGGAGGGTAGGCTAGGTTGTGTTTATGACTATTATCATCGTATGGCTTGTCCTAGACCACGTTTTTCCCAAATAAAACTATCCTAATAATCCTAGAGCAAATGTTAGTGGGAAAATACATTAAGGCTAGGTTAGGAGGGTAGGCTAGGTTGTGTTTATGACTATTATCATCGTATGGCTTGTCCTAGACCACGTTTTTCCCAAATAAAACTATCCTAATAATCCTAGAGCAAATGTTAGTGGGAAAATACTTTAAGGCTAGGTTAGGAGGGTAGGCTAGGTTGTGTTTATGACTATTATCATCGTATGGCTTGTCCTAGACCACGTTTTCCCCAAATAAAACTATCCTAATAATCCTAGAGCAAATGTTAGTGGGAAAATACTTTAAGGCTAGGTTAGGAGGGTAGGCTAGGTTGTGTTTATGACTATTATCATCGTATGGCTTGTTCTAGACCACGTTTTTCCCAAATAAAACTATCCTAATAATCCTAGAGCAAATGTTAGTGGGAAAATACTTTAAGGCTAGGTTCGGAGGGTAGGCTAGGTTGTGTTTATGACTATTATCATCGTATGGCTTGTCCTAGACCACGTTTTTCCCAAATAAAACTATCCTAATAATCCTAGAGCAAATGTTAGTGGGAAAATACTTTAAGGCTAGGTTAGGAGGGTAGGCTAGGTTGTGTTTATGACTATTATCATCGTATGGCTTGTCCTAGACCACGTTTTCCCCAAATAAAACTATCCTAATAATCCTAGAGCAAATGTTAGTGGGAAAATACTTTAAGGCTAGGTTAGGAGGGTAGGCTAGGTTGTGTTTATGACTATTATCATCGTATGGCTTGTCCTAGACCACGTCTTCCCCAAATGAAACTATCCTAATAATCCTAGAGCAAATGTTAGTGGGAAAATACTTTAAGGCTAGGTTAGGAGGGTAGGCTAGGTTGTGTTTATGACTATTATCATCGTATGGCTTGTCCTAGACCACGTTTTTCCTAAATAAAACTATCCTAATAATCCTAGAGCAAATGTTAGTGGGAAAATACTTTAAGGCTAGGTTAGGAGGGTAGGCTAGGTTGTGTTTATGACTATTATCATCGTATGGCTTGTCCTAGACCACGTTTTTCCCAAATAAAACTATCCTAATAATCCTAGAGCAAATGTTAGTGGGAAAATACTTTAAGGCTAGGTTAGGAGGGTAGGCTAGGTTGTGTTTATGAATATTATCATCGTATGGCTTGTCCTAGACCACGTTTTTCCCAAATAAAACTATCCTAATAATCCTAGAGCAAATGTTAGTGGGAAAATACTTTAAGGCTAGGTTAGGAGGGTAGGTTAGGTTGTGTTTATGACTATTATCATCGTATGGCTTGTCCTAGACCACGTTTTTCCCAAATAAAACTATCCTAATAATCCTAGAGCAAATGTTAGTGGGAAAATACTTTAAGGCTAGGTTAGGAGGGTAGGCTAGGTTGTGTTTATGACTATTATCATCGTATGGCTTGTCCTAGACCACGTTTTTCCCAAATAAAACTATCCTAATAATCCTAGAGCAAATGTTAGTGGGAAAATACTTTAAGGCTAGGTTAGGAGGGTAGGTTAGGTTGTGTTTATGACTATTATCATCGTATGGCTTGTCCTAGACCACGTTTTTCCCAAATAAAACTATCCTAATAATCCTAGAGCAAATGTTAGTGGGAAAATACTTTAAGGCTAGGTTAGGAGGGTAGGTTAGGTTGTGTTTATGACTATTATCATCGTATGGCTTGTCCTAGACCACGTTTTTCCCAAATAAAACTATCCTAATAATCCTAGAGCAAATGTTAGTGGGAAAATACTTTAAGGCTAGGTTAGGAGGGTAGGCTAGGTTGTGTTTATGACTATTATCATCGTATGGCTTGTCCTAGACCACGTTTTTCCCAAATAAAACTATCCTAATAATCCTAGAGCAAATGTTAGTGGGAAAATACTTTAAGGCTAGGTTAGGAGGGTAGGCTAGGTTGTGTTTATGACTATTATCATCGTATGGCTTGTCCTAGACCACGTTTTTCCCAAATAAAACTATCCTAATAATCCTAGAGCAAATGTTAGTGGGAAAATACTTTAAGGCTAGCTTAGGAGGGTAGGTTAGGTTGTGTTTATGACTATTATCATCGTATGGCTTGTCCTATACCACGTTTTTCCCAAATAAAACTATCCTAATAATCCTAGAGCAAATGTTAGTGGAAAAGTACTTTAAGGCTAGGTTAGGAGGGTAGGTCAGGTTGTGTTTATGACTATTATCATCGTATGGCTTGTCCTAGACCACGTTTTTCCCAAATAAAACTATCCTAATAATCCTCGAGCAAATGTTAGTGGGAAAATACTTTAAGGCTAGGTTAGGAGGGTAGGTTAGGTTGTGTTTATGACTATTATCATCGTATGGCTTGTCCTAGACCACGTTTTTTTTAAATAAAACTATCCTAATAATCCTAAAGCAAATGTTAGTGGGAAAATACTTTAAGGCTAGGTTAGGAGGGTAGGCTAGGTTGTGTTTATGACTATTATCATCGTATGGCTTGTCCTAGACCACGTTTTTCCCAAATAAAACTATCCTAATAATCCTAGAGCAAATGTTAGTGGGAAAATACTTTAAGGCTAGGTTAGGAGGGTAGGCTAGGTTGTGTTTATGACTATTATCATCGTATGGCTTGTCCTAGACCACGTTTTTCCCAAATAAAACTATCCTAATAATCCTAGAGCAAATGTTAGTGGGAAAATACTTTAAGGCTAGGTTAGGAGGGTAGGCTAGGTTGTGTTTATGACTATTATCATCGTATGGCTTGTCCTAGACCACGTTTTTCCCAAATGAAACTATCCTAATAATCCTAGAGCAAATGTTAGTGGGAAAATACTTTAAGGCTAGGTTAGGAGGGTAGGCTAGGTTGTGTTTATGAGTATTATCATCGTATGGCTTGTCCTAGACCACGTTTTCCCCAAATAAAACTATCCTAATAATCCTAGAGCAAATGTTAGTGGGAAAATACTTTAAGGCTAGGTTAGGAGGGTAGGCTAGGTTGTGTTTATGACTATTATCATCGTATGGCTTGTCCTAGACCACGTTTTTCCTAAATAAAACTATCCTAATAATCCTAGAGCAAATGTTAGTGGGAAAATACTTTAAGGCTAGGTTAGGAGGGTAGGCTAGGTTGTGTTTATGACTATTATCATCGTATGGCTTGTCCTAGACCACGTTTTTCCCAAATAAAACTATCCTAATAATCCTAGAGCAAATGTTAGTGGGAAAATACTTTAAGGCTAGGTTAGGAGGGTAGGCTAGGTTGTGTTTATGACTATTATCATCGTATGGCTTGTCCTAGACCACGTTTTTCTCAAATAAAACTATCCTAATAATCCTAGAGCAAATGTTAGTGGGAAAATACTTTAAGGCTAGGTTAGGAGGGTAGGTTAGGTTGTGTTTATGACTATTATCATCGTATGGCTTGTCCTAGACCACGTTTTTCCCAAATAAAACTATCCTAATAATCCTAGAGCAAATGTTAGTGGGAAAATACTTTAAGGCTAGGTTAGGAGGGTAGGTTAGGTTGTGTTTATGACTATTATCATCGTATGGCTTGTCCTAGACCACGTTTTTCCCAAATAAAACTATCCTAATAATCCTAGAGCAAATGTTAGTGGGAAAATACTTTAAGGCTAGGTTAGGAGGGTAGGCTAGGTTGTGTTTATGACTATTATCATCGTATGGCTTGTCCTAGACCACGTTTTTCCCAAATAAAACTATCCTAATAATCCTAGAGCAAATGTTAGTGGGAAAATACTTTAAGGCTAGGTTAGGAGGGTAGGCTAGGTTGTGTTTATGACTATTATCATCGTATGGCTTGTCCTAGACCACGTTTTTCCCAAATAAAACTATCCTAATAATCCTAGAGCAAATGTTAGTGGGAAAATACTTTAAGGCTAGCTTAGGAGGGTAGGTTAGGTTGTGTTTATGACTATTATCATCGTATGGCTTGTCCTATACCACGTTTTTCCCAAATAAAACTATCCTAATAATCCTAGAGCAAATGTTAGTGGAAAAGTACTTTAAGGCTAGGTTAGGAGGGTAGGTCAGGTTGTGTTTATGACTATTATCATCGTATGGCTTGTCCTAGACCACGTTTTTCCCAAATAAAACTATCCTAATAATCCTCGAGCAAATGTTAGTGGGAAAATACTTTAAGGCTAGGTTAGGAGGGTAGGTTAGGTTGTGTTTATGACTATTATCATCGTATGGCTTGTCCTAGACCACGTTTTTTTTAAATAAAACTATCCTAATAATCCTAAAGCAAATGTTAGTGGGAAAATACTTTAAGGCTAGGTTAGGAGGGTAGGCTAGGTTGTGTTTATGACTATTATCATCGTATGGCTTGTCCTAGACCACGTTTTTCCCAAATAAAACTATCCTAATAATCCTAGAGCAAATGTTAGTGGGAAAATACTTTAAGGCTAGGTTAGGAGGGTAGGCTAGGTTGTGTTTATGACTATTATCATCGTATGGCTTGTCCTAGACCACGTTTTTCCCAAATAAAACTATCCTAATAATCCTAGAGCAAATGTTAGTGGGAAAATACTTTAAGGCTAGGTTAGGAGGGTAGGCTAGGTTGTGTTTATGACTATTATCATCGTATGGCTTGTCCTAGACCACGTTTTTCCCAAATGAAACTATCCTAATAATCCTAGAGCAAATGTTAGTGGGAAAATACTTTAAGGCTAGGTTAGGAGGGTAGGCTAGGTTGTGTTTATGAGTATTATCATCGTATGGCTTGTCCTAGACCACGTTTTCCCCAAATAAAACTATCCTAATAATCCTAGAGCAAATGTTAGTGGGAAAATACTTTAAGGCTAGGTTAGGAGGGTAGGCTAGGTTGTGTTTATGACTATTATCATCGTATGGCTTGTCCTAGACCACGTTTTTCCCAAATGAAACTATCCTAATAATCCTAGAGCAAATGTTAGTGGGAAAATACTTTAAGGCTGGGTTAGGAGGGTAGGTTAGGTTGTGTTTATGACTATTATCATCGTATGGCTTGTCCTAGACCACGTTTTTCCTAAATAAAACTATCCTAATAATCCTAGGGCAAATGTTAGTGGGAAAATACTTTAAGGCTAGGTTAGGAGGGTAGGCTAGGTTGTGTTTATGACTATTATCATCGTATGGCTTGTCCTAGACCACGTTTTTCCCAAATAAAACTATCCTAATAATCCTAGAGCAAATGTTAGTGGGAAAATACTTTAAGGCTAGGTTAGGAGGGTAGGCTAGGTTGTGTTTATGACTATTATCATCGTATGGCTTGTCCTAGACCACGTTTTTCCCAAATAAAACTATCCTAATAATCCTAGAGCAAATGTTAGTGGGAAAATACTTTAAGGCTAGGTTAGGAGGGTAGGCTAGGTTGTGTTTATGACTATTATCATCGTATGGCTTGTCCTAGACCACGTTTTTCCCAAATGAAACTATCCTAATAATCCTAGAGCAAATGTTAGTGGGAAAATACTTTAAGGCTAGGTTAGGAGGGTAGGCTAGGTTGTGTTTATGACTATTATCATCGTATGGCTTGTCCTAGACCACGTTTTTCCCAAATGAAACTATCCTAATAATCCTAGAGGAAATGTTAGTGGGAAAATGCTTTAAGGCTAGGTTAGGAGGGTAGGCTAGGTTGTGTTTATGACTATTATCATCGTATGGCTTGTCCTAGACCACGTTTTTCCCAAATGAAACTATCCTAATAATCCTAGAGCAAATGTTAGTGGGAAAATACTTTAAGGCTAGGTTAGGAGGGTAGGTTAGGTTGTGTTTATGACTATTTAGGTCATAAATATATTCAGAATAGAGACCCTCCAAATGCCACACTTAAATTCGATATAGAAGCTGGTTTCGGAAGAAAAGTGTTTTAACAGAGCGTATAATACTCATGGTATCCTATTGGAAGAGAACACTAACTCGAAGGCTCAGTAATCCATACTCCATTGCTTAGCTACTACCAGGCGATTTTACTTTACATGCCTTCAGAAATATGCAACCATAAGTACAGTCACGTGTTCAGCTGAGTTGTATTTAAAGATCTGATTTGGCGCTGGTCATCTTTAGGTAAGCGACCCTACTCACGGGCTGTCATAATTTTACCCCTTTCCCCGTAACAAGGGATCATTAGTTTGATTAGTTCCATTGGAGTCCTGAAACTGCCCATTGTCATATATAAACGCGAACCTGCACACTTGAAAATGATCCTCCCTGTGTTATTTACCGGGAGGGGGTTAGCTGTATAACTTAATTTTACCTATATTCACAACCCCTTTCAACAGTCATGCTGTTTGATCGTCTTTTATATATAAAAACCACTGTTGTTATTAATTTCAATTTTAGGTCTTTCATGGTTTTCATATCTTTCTACTTATAATTTCTAATGCAAATTGGGTTCTCCCTTCTTCAGCCAGGCTGAGAACAGTTCTAGACTCCAGGCCATTATTTACTTCATTTACTTTCTTTCTTATTGTCTTTACTCATCACTTATCTTCTTCCTACTAGGTGTCGTCATACCCGTTGGAAAATCTCCCGATGATCTCCGTAGGAGTGTGCTACTCTGAACATACGAGTGATAGCCTGAAATCCACTAAAATCTATTCTTCAGAGATGAACTATCAAATTTCTTATTGCAGAGTAAAAAAATTAACCAATAATTGAAGTAAAGAAGCTTTCTGGTCACACATTTTAGCCAAGTATATTTGTTTGCTGCTTATAGTATTTTAAATAAACAATAACATAACCATGGAAACCACACATATTAAAAATGAAATGGAATAGAAATAAACCAATTGTTGTGTTTTGTAAACGCATTGTTGTGTATTGTAAACCCATTGTTGTGTATTGTAAATCTATTGTAGAAACTTCATTGTTGTATCTTTAGCTATTATCGCATATGAAGGACTATCAATGATAACAGATAGGGTTAAAGTATTACGAAACATTCCCCTGAATGATACCATTTTGGACCATGTGTGCAGCATTGAGTGCCATAAGGTGGACTTGTGTGGTAGATACAGAGTTTATCCTCTCCAAACCTGAGTAAGGAAGGAAAAGTGAGTAATAAGGAAAGGATGTGGTGTTTTCCTGGTACTGGAATAAGAAAATAAAAAGGTTTTCGTTAAGCCATAAAACACGAGCTATACCCCACAGCCACTTTTGCAATATTATATCAAATTACGTTGATTAAATTAAAAATAAGAAATAAAGAGGGGAAAATATTCTCTCTTTAAATTATTTTTACACAAATGAACGCTTAACTTACAGAGTTGTATTGTTAAACTGTAAAATACCGCGCAATTAGATCTGCTTGTGAAGTAAATGGTGTATTTGAATGAGGAGCTCATCCCCTCCCCTCCCCCACCTCCCGCCTTGGTAGATTTCCTCGGCTAACGGGAGGATAGCTGGAGGTTTAACAATATGCTACTGACATAATTAGGCGGAGACGCTGTTTGATTTGCTCACTGGAATTGCGTTTGTCTACTTGTTACACGTTTGTTTGTTTGTTGGATGGAAAATATGTACTTTATTAAAAATAGTTGCACAATATTTCTGATTGACTGGTTTTATAATTGTTTATGCAGTAGATTTTTTAAAACTTTGTTTAAAATTAAACAATTTATATTTTACTAAACACAACTCAAGAGTAATTCATGACAATAAAATGGCTTTATATTTGAATAAATAGCTATATAGCTGGGAGCATTTCTACCTCTCTGAAAATGTAACGGTGACAGGGATTTTGTCACCGGCCCACGAGATGAGCCCTGGCCCAAGGCGGGTCAAAACAATAAGATCATTCCCAAAAACATTTCTATCATAAAACGTCTGATTTACAGAAATTTACAATGCAGAAACGGGATCGTACAAAATTTATTTTCTGCACCCATTCTTATTAAAATTAGTACATTTACCTATCTGTAAATACTTACTAAAATATAACTACTAAAACACTACCGTACCATTAGGCTATGTTTGTAGGTCAGGAATACATAGACAGTGCATGCGCAGAACTGAAAACCGAACGTGACTCATTTCTACACCAGGGCTCTTCTTGTGCACCGGTGACAGTAACTCTTTTTTTAAAATAATAACCCGTTCCTCTCCTGACGCTTTGGCGCTCCTTGTTGCGAGTTCCTCCAGACACTCCCAATCTGCGAGTGTTTTCCTAAGACGCGATTCTCCTCCAATCTGTATTACTCTTGCCCATCTTGAGACTTACAGGCCCTGCTACCTTCCCACACGGATAGTTTTTTGGTTTTCATTGTTCAGGTGCTTATATAGAGAAGAATCTTCTGGTGTTGTTTATCACCGGGGGGGGGGGGTTTGCAAATTTAAAGAACCACCACTGTTAGCTTAGGTTTAGGGTCTAAGTAAAGGGCGTTGGAGCATTCATTTGACTGAATACCTGATAATTGCGGGATTCCCGTAGACGATGAAGGAGCTAAAGAAGCGTAACCTAAATGACGTCATACGTCGTCTATGCCATCTGTGACGTCGTGTATGACGTTTCTTGGTATCTGCTTCTTACGTTAGCATGGAGTCTTGTGCACATGGCTTTACTATGTGGATGAGGATACTATCTATGCACATGGTCTTCAATATGGTGGAGCCGTAAATTCAGGAAGGAAGATGCAAACCAGCTGTGGTACCAGTTAAATGACACAACTGACTGTATATACCTTTACGCATTCGTAAACAACTAAACACAATTATGAAATTAAATGTATACTGCCTATATAAATATATATTATATACATAATATAGTATACATATTATAAAAAAATATTTATAAAATAAATTTTCTTCTATAATAATAAAAAACAACTGATGTTATTGAATTACAAGAATTATGAATTTTTATTATGAATAAAAATTAACAAATAATTCTTGTATTTAAAAAGCCTCAGTTGTTTTTGATATATATATATATATATATATGTGTGTGTGTGTGTGTGTGTGTGTGTGTGTGTGTGTGTGTGTGTGTGTGTGTGTGTGTGTGTGTGTGTGTGTGTGTGTGTGTGTGTGTGTGTGTGTGTGTGTGTGTGTGTGTGTGTGTGTGTGTGTGTGTGTGTGTGTGTGTGTGTGTGTGTGTGTGTGTGTGTGTGTGTGTGTGTGTGTGTGTGTGTGTATGTGTGTGTGTGTAGACGATCCTGTTATATCATAATATTCCCTTATTTTCAACACCAGCTGATCATTATATCCTCTTTTTTGATCCTACTTCAATAAACAAATTTATATATATATATATATATATATATATATATATATATATATATATATATATCTTCAACCTTTATGGAAATCATTACATTTTGTTTTGGTTTAATATGACTGCATACGAATAGAAATTTGATCACAAAATGTTGTAATACAAATGTACAAACTGGATGCTTTACGCCATTCACGTCTACCGCTGCCTATAATGGCAACTTGCAGATGTACAAAATTAAGGAAAAGGCATAGTCACTGTTGGTAGGCGCTTCAAGTTTCAAAAGGTGTAGGCCTATGTTGCTTCCCAATAAATGAGTGTAGAACGTTGTCAAAGGGCAGCAATGAGTTCTGGTTAACATTATTCTTATCTAGTATATTATTTTGAACATTCGTGAGAAATTACTGAAGTAAATTTAAAATTGCGTTTCTAGGTTAGCAGAGTCGCCAGAGTATGGGACAAATAAAGCATGGGTTTACTCCCTCTCAGATACTGGATCTGCTCCAAATCTTACAGCAACTATGTTCTTCTTGTGGTACCCATGAGTAAGTACATCTATAGGAGTATATACGGAGTAACATGAAAAGCTTGTTATATCGTAATAAAGCATGGGTTTACTCCCTCTCAGATCCTGGATCTGCTCCAAATATTACAGCAACTGTGTTCTTCTTGTGGTACCCATGAGTAAGTACATCTATAGGAGTATATACGGAGTAACATGAAAAGCTTGTTATATCGTAATAAAGCATGGGTTTACTCCCTCTCAGATACTGTATCTGCTCCAAATATTACAGCAACTGTGTTCTTCTTGTGGTACCCATGAGTAAGTACATCTATAGGAGTATATACGGAGTAACATGAAAAGCTTGTTATATCGTAATAAAGCATGGGTTTACTCTCTCTCAGATACTGGATCTGCTCCAAATCTTACAGCAACTGTGTTCTTCTTGTGGTACCCATGAGTAAGTACATCTATAGGAGTATATACGGAGTAACATGAAAACCTTGTTATATCGTAATAAAGCATGGGTTTACTCCCTCTCGGATACTGGATCTGCTCCAAATCTTACAGCAACTGTGTTCTTCTTGTGGTACCCATAAGTAAGTACATCTATAGGAGTATATACGGAGTAACATGAAAAGCTTGTTATATCGTAATAAAGCATGGGTTTACTCCCTCTCAGATACTGGATCTGCTCCAAATATTACAGCAGCTGTGTTCTTCTTGTGGTACCCATAAGTAAGTACATCTATAGGAGTATATACGGAGTAATATGAAAACCTTGTTATATCGTAATAAAGCATGGGTTTACTCCCTCTCAGATACTGGATCTGCTCCAAATCTTACAGCAACTGTGTTCTTCTTGTGGTACTCATGAGTAAGTACATCTATAGGAGTATATACGGAGTAACATGAAAACCTTGTTATATCGTAATAAAGCATGGGTTTACTCCCTCTCAGATACTGGATCTGCTCCAAATCTTACAGCAACTGTGTTCTTCTTGTGGTACCCATGAGTAAGTACATCTATAGGAGTATATACGGAGTAACATGAAAACCTTGTTATATCGTAATAAAGCATGGGTTTACTCCCTCTCAGATACTGGATCTGCTCCAAATCTTACAGCAACTGTGTTCTTCTTGTGGTACCCATGAGTAAGTACATCTATAGGAGTATATACGGAGTAATATGAAAACCTTGTTATATCGTAATAAAGCATGGGTTTACTCCCTCTCAGATACTGGATCTGCTCCAAATCTTACAGCAACTGTGTTCTTGTTGTGGTACCCATGAGTAAGTACATCTATAGGAGTATATACGGAGTAACATGAAAATCTTGTTATATCGTAATAAAGCATGGGTTTACTCTCTCTCAGATACTGGATCTGCTCCAAATCTTACAGCAACTGTGTTCTTCTTGTGGTACCCATGAGTAAGTACATCTAAAGGAGTATATACGGAGTAACATGAAAACCTTGTTATATCGTAATAAAGCATGGGTTTACTCTCTCTCAGATACTGGATCTGCTCCAAATATTACAGCAGCTGTGTTCTTCTTGTGGTACCCATAAGTAAGTACATCTATAGGAGTATATACGGAGCAACATGAAAACCTTGTTATATCGTAATAAAGCATGGGTTTACTCCCTCTCAGATACTGGATCTGCTCCAAATCTTACAGCAACTGTGTTCTTCTTGTGGTACTCATGAGTAAGTACATCTATAGGAGTATATACGGAGTAACATGAAAACCTTGTTATATCGTAATAAAGCATGGGTTTACTCCCTCTCAGATACTGGATCTGCTCCAAATCTTACAGCAACTGTGTTCTTCTTGTGGTACCCATGAGTAAGTACATCTATAGGAGTATATACGGAGTAACATGAAAACCTTGTTATATCGTAATAAAGCATGGGTTTACTCCCTCTCAGATACTGGATCTGCTCCAAATCTTACAGCAACTGTGTTCTTCTTGTGGTACCCATGAGTAATTACATCTATAGGAGTATATACGGAGTAATATGAAAACCTTGTTATATCGTAATAAAGCATGGGTTTACTCCCTCTCGGATACTGGATCTGCTCCAAATCTTACAGCAACTGTGTTCTTCTTGTGGTACCCATGAGTAAGTACATCTATAGGAGTATATACGGAGTAATATGAAAACCTTGTTATATCGTAATAAAGCATGGGTTTACTCCCTCTCAGATACTGGATCTGCTCCAAATCTTACAGCAACTGTGTTCATCTTGTGATACCCATGAGTAAGTACATCTATAGGAGTATATACGGAGTAATATGAAAACCTTGTTATATCGTAATAAAGCATGGGTTTACTCCCTCTCAGATACTGGATCTGCTCCAAATCTTACAGCAACTGTGTTCTTCTTGTGGTACCCATGAGTAAGTACATCTATAGTAGTATATACGGAGTAACATGAAAACCTTGTTATATCGTAATAAAGCATGGGTTTACTCCCTCTCGGATACTGGATCTGCTCCAAATCTTACAGCAACTGTGTTCTTCTTGTGGTACCCATGAGTAAGTACATCTATAGGAGTATATACGGAGTAATATGAAAACCTTGTTATATCGTAATAAAGCATGGGTTTACTCCCTCTCGGATACTGGATCTGCTCCAAATCTTACAGCAACTGTGTTCTTCTTGTGGTACCCATGAGTAAGTACATCTATAGGAGTATATACGGAGTAATATGAAAACCTTGTTATATCGTAATAAAGCATGGGTTTACTCCCTCTCGGATACTGGATCTGCTCCAAATCTTACAGCAACTGTGTTTTCTTGTGGTACCCATGAGTAAGTACATCTATAGGAGTATATACAGAGTAATATGAAAACCTTGTTATATCGTAATAAAGCATGGGTTTACTCCCTCTCGGATACTGGATCTGCTCCAAATCTTACAGCAACTGTGTTCTTCTTGTGGTACCCATGAGTAAGTACATCTGTAGGAGTATATACGGAGTAATATGAAAACCTTGTTATATCGTAATAAAGCATGGGTTTACTCCATCTCGGATACTGGATCTGCTCCAAATCTTACAGCAACTGTGTTCTTCTTGTGGTACCCATGAGTAAGTACATCTATAGGAGTATATACGGAGTAATATGAAAACCTTGTTATATCGTAATAAAGCATGGGTTTACTCCCTCTCGGATACTGGATCTGCTCCAAATCTTACAGCAACTGTGTTCTTCTTGTGGTACCCATGAGTAAGTACATCTATAGGAGTATATACGGAGTAATATGAAAACCTTGTTATATCGTAATAAAGCATGGGTTTACTCCCTCTCGGATACTGGATCTGCTCCAAATCTTACAGCAACTGTGTTCTTCTTGTGGTACCCATGAGTAAGTACATCTATAGGAGTATATACGGAGTAACATGAAAACCTTGTTATATCGTAATAAAGCATGGGTTTACTCCCTCTCGGATACTGGATCTACTCTAAATCTTACAGCAACTTTGATCTTCTTGTGGTACCCATAAGTAAGTACATCTATAGGAGTATATACGGAGTAACATGAAAACCTTGTTATATCGTAATAAAGCATGGGTTTACTCTCTCTCGGATACTGGATCTGCTCCAAATCTTACAGCAACTGTGTTCTTCTTGTGGTACCCATGAGTAAGTACATCTATAGGAGTATATACGGAGTAATATGAAAACCTTGTTATATCGTAATAAAGCATGGGTTTACTCCCTCTCGGATACTGGATCTGCTCCAAATCTTACAGCAACTGTGTTCTTCTTGTGGTACCCATGAGTAAGTACATCTATAGGAGTATATACGGAGTAATATGAAAACCTTGTTATATCGTAATAAAGCATGGGTTTACTCCCTCTCGGATACTGGATCTGCTCCAAATCTTACAGCAACTGTGTTCTTCTTGTGGTACCCATGAGTAAGTACATCTATAGGAGTATATACGGAGTAATATGAAAACCTTGTTATATCGTAATAAAGCATGGGTTTACTCCCTCTCGGATACTGGATCTGCTCCAAATCTTACAGCAACTGTGTTCTTCTTGTGGTACCCATGAGTAAGTACATCTATAGGAGTATATACGGAGTAATATGAAAACCTTGTTATATCGTAATAAAGCATGGGTTTACTGCCTCTCGGATACTGGATCTGCTCCAAATCTTACAGCAACTGTGTTCTTCTTGTGGTACCCATGAGTAAGTACATCTATAGGAGTATATACGGAGTAATATGAAAACCTTGTTATATCGTAATAAAGCATGGGTTTACTCCCTCTCGGATACTGGATCTGCTCCAAATCTTACAGCAACTGTGTTCTTCTTGTGGTACCCATGAGTAAGTACATCTATAGTAGTATATACGGAGTAACATGAAAACCTTGTTATATCGTAATAAAGCATGGGTTTACTCCCTCTCAGATACTGGATCTGCTCCAAATCTTACAGCAACTGTGTTCTTCTTGTGGTACCCATGAGTAAGTACATCTATAGTAGTATATACGGAGTAACATGAAAACCTTGTTATATCGTAATAAAGCATGGGTTTACTCCCTCTCAGATACTGGATCTGCTCCAAATCTTACAGCAACTGTGTTCTTCTTGTGGTACCCATGAGTAAGTACATCTATAGGAGTATATACGGAGTAATATGAAAACCTTGTTATATCGTAATAAAGCATGGGTTTACTCCCTCTCAGATACTGGATCTGCTCCAAATCTTACAGCAACTGTGTTCTTCTTGTGGTACCCATGAGTAAGTACATCTATAGTAGTATATACGGAGTAATATGAAAACCTTGTTATATCGTAATAAAGCATGGGTTTACTCCCTCTCAGATACTGGATCTGCTCCAAATCTTACAGCAACTGTGTTCTTCTTGTGGTACCCATGAGTAAGTACATCTATAGGAGTATATACGGAGTAATATGAAAACCTTGTTATATCGTAATAAAGCATGGGTTTACTCCCTCTCAGATACTGGATCTGCTCCAAATCTTACAGCAACTGTGTTCTTCTTGTGGTACCCATGAGTAAGTACATCTATAGGAGTATATACGGAGTAATATGAAAACCTTGTTATATCGTAATAAAGCATGGGTTTACTCC
>JBAIZL010000005.1:31108574-31146074 GCA_036971475.1 Prosapia bicincta
GACCAATGAAAAACGCACTTGAGTATAACAAGAATTTATTTGATAAACAAATACAAGAGTTTGCAATAAGTAAACTGAATAATTCGCGGTAAATTATAAAATAGTAGTTTCGTACGAGAAATAATAATTTAATTATAAAATAGTAGTTATGTACGAGAAATAGTATTTGAATTATAAAATAGTAGTTTCGTACGAGAAATAGTAGGCGAATTAGGAAATAGAAGTTCGTACGAGAAATAATAGTATGTATGATATAATATTTGAATTTAAAAATGTAAATTAGTTTCACAGTGATTGAAACTGAAAAAGACTTAAGAAGAACTGGCGAGATTTTAACAAGAAATAGACGAAAACTAGACAAGAACTGGAGGAAAATTTTAAGAACTGACTTTCCGCTCGCGCTAGGTGTATATACAACTTATTTAGTTGACTTATACATTGGTCAATGATTACATCAAATGTTCTAGAATAAGGCTACGTGTTACATGGAAAATAACTAACGATTACATATTTAAGTTAATAGAAAATTCCATCGGAAATGACACACATTGAACAATTATTTGAGTATTGACTTTGAGTTACTTTTGTAGCCAGAATCATTTGAAAAACAAAACGTTATACAGACAATTATTCTAATGTCATTTAAAATATAAGAAATTAATAAATTACAAAGTATCAAATTTCATACATAATACATATTATGTGAATACATAACATCGCCCATTATAGCTAATTCCTAAACCTAAAGCATGCATTAATCAGTGACACTATGTTTTAAAATGGATTTTTGTAAATATTAAAACTATTAAGTCTAAATTTAAAAAAATGTAAATAATGTATACAATTTCGTATATATGTGAATTGAATTACAATTTCAAAATTAGTTATTTAAGGTGTTATATCGTAATAACTAAATACATTTAACTTGGCAATATGTTATAGCCTAATTAAAGACATGTTTTTAAATTGCATAAAGATATAGATTTTTAAAGCAGTTTAAAAAAGTATACGCCTTACAATGTCATTTGAGAGTTAAAAATCCGGTTCCACTTATTTGAGTATCATATAGTCCATCTTTGTTACAATCTGTTGTAAAGTGACTGATAATATATAACCAGTGATTAATACTACTACATTTATATCACATTTCAACTTCTAGAAAATTAGTAATTCTAACATCTCATTTTTGGTACTGTTTGAGGATTTTAAAATAATTCACTTTCACAATGTCGTTGAGCATATGTGTTGAATGAGGGTGTTATTCGTGAATATATATAGGTGTTATTTAAAATTCTTTTACATTTTTCAATTGAATTTATAGGAGAATAAGTTAATTTATTGCTGCTGATAGCCAAATATTCTGTGCTGGGTTTAATGAACATGTAGGTATTAATATTACTTACAATTGGTAAAGCTACTACATGATATAAACATAATACTCCATTATCTGTTACTGGAACATAAATCACAAATATTATTTTCGAATCCATATAATATACAGTTAATAATAATAAATCTATAAATGCATAAGCATATTGCTTATAGAGTGATAATGGACATGATGTACCTCTAGGTAAATAAGGTTTTGTGTGAAGTAATTCATACATTAATTTTTGAGGTGTCAATATAAAAGGGTGAAGTATTTATTGTTTAGCAAATTATATAGATTGTATAGGATTTGTGAATTCTCTATTTATTTCAGTAAATATTAGTAAGAGTAAAGTGATGTGATCTTCAACTTTTTGTTGTAAACATTGTGTTTGTAATATGACATTTTTTGTTTTCATTTAGGTTTGTATTATTTGTATGTTGTCATTCAATGTTTTTTCTGTTTGATATAAACTTGTAAAGGTAATATTGAGATAGTTTATTGTACTATGTGAGATTGTGCTTTTAATAGTTCGCTGATATCATGTTCATCTCTTTGTAGCTTGTTTAATGAGTCGTTATAATATTCTGCGTCATCTGAATATAATGTCCCTATCATGACCTTAAATATTGTTCCAATTGCGTTGAATAATCCTCGTTTTTGTCTATAACCAGTCGTATGTCCTACGAAATTTTTGAAAGTAGCATCTTCTTCTATTATGGTTGATTGTAATTGTATTAAAATATTAAATGATGTAGTACAAGGTGTTTGTTGATGTAATAATGGTTCTTGACAAAGTTGTCCTCTTTGTTGAAGAAAATATTCAAAACTGTGAAGTTTATTTTTTAATGATGTTACATTGAGATAAGTTATTAATTTTCAAGTGTGTGAGTAAAATTTTATTTTACCTATGTTTTCGTAGTATATACCTGATAATTTGTCCAAAGGAGTAATGGTATAACATTGCAATCAGTATCAATGTCTGCTTTTACGAAGCAGTGTATCCTGGAACATATGCAAGTTTAATTCTATTTTTGTGTACTTTTAAATATCGTCTTTTATATTTTAATGTTATATAGACAGGTAAATCAATTCCTTTTATTTCATAAGGTCCAGAATATTGAGAAGTTAACCTCCTGGAAGTAGATGGTTGTGAGATTTCATTTTTAAATAGACGTAATCGCCGATTTTGTAATCTATAATTTGTGTAATTTTATCATAATATTGTTTACTACTATGTTTTGCTTTCTTAATATTTTCTCTTGCTATCTGATATGAACTATTTAATTTTATTTTTAAATCAGATATGTAGCGTCATATGTGTAACGAAATTCTGGAGGTTGTGTTATCGATGTTGGTAGTATTGGTAAAAATCCAAAAACAAGTACATTTGTTATATATTTCGTTGTAAAATATGGTGTTGTATTATATGCGAAAATTGCCAGAGGAATCCATTGGTCCTAGTCTGTCTGTTCGTTGTTTGGTATAATGACGTAGATATTCTATAAATGTACGATGAGTACGTTCTAGAGCGCCGTTTGATTCAGGATGATAAGCTGTGTTTGTATATGTTTTAATTTAATTAATTTTGCAATTGATTTAAATAGATTAGATGTGAAGTTCGTTCCTTGATCGGTTAAGATATGTTGTGGTAAACCAAATTTGCATGTAAAATTATTCACTAGTGTTTTGGCTACAGTTTCTGCTTCTCGGTTTGGCATTGGGAAAGCTTGTGAAAATTTTGTAAGATTATCTTGAATTGTAAGTAAATATTTATTACCTGATTCTGTTAATGTAAGAGGTCCGACGATGTCTAATGTAATTTTTTGAAAACTTTGTTCTGCCGTATCAGTTATTATAATTGGTTGTTTTTTCTTTTGTATCAATTTGTTTTGTTGACATGATAAACATGTTTGTACGAAATTGCTTACGTCTTGTTTCATATTAGGTCAATTATTTTATTGCTTAAGTTTTTTTGCAATCCGAAATGACCATAATGAGGAGATGAATGAAACTCTTCTAACAATTTTAAGATATCTTCTGATTTTGGAATTATTTGGTTACTATGACATATGTAAACTTTGATGTCACATTTTTGAAAAATGTATCTTAACATCGCACTATTTTAGGCCAAAATAATTTATCTTCTTGTCCAAGTTGTGTTAAAGTAATAGCATTAATTCCTTTTTTAATTAAAACATATTTTAAAGTGAGTAAGGTATAAAATAAATCTGAATACTGTATTTTATCTTTAACGGTTGGTTTTGTCATGAGATAACAGATAAGCTGTTTGTTATGAACTAGAGTCGTTACTTCTTAGACTTTAGGATGCAATTTACTTAGTTGAGATAAGTGATTTGTACTTTGAACTATTTGATAAATCGTTGAGTTTGCTGGAATTTGTAATCCTGTTGAAAGAGTTAGCCCAATGGAATTGTTTTTACAATTTAAAATGTTTTCATTTGTTTCTATAATGTTTTTAATTATTATTACTTTAGATTGATAAGTTTGTAAAAAATTGTGTTGTATACATGTTTTGTATTTTTTCAGAAGTTTCGGATTTTCCGTCATCTATAGGTATTATTCTACTTAAAGTATTATATTAAGTATTCTACTTAAGTACATTCGTATTGTGTTTTCCTGGTTTATATTTAATTTAGAAATCGTATTCTTCTAATATTAATCGAAATTTTACAAGTCGAGAGTCAGGATCTTTAACACTGAAGAGATAAGTTAGTGGCTTATGATCCGTATCTATTATAAATAGTTTGTCATAAAGATGAGGTAGAAAATATTTTGTTGCCCATGTTATTGCTTAATGTTTTTTTTTCTATAGTGTAATAATTTCCTTCAGCTGCATTCAGAGTTCGAGATACATACGCTACTGGTAAATCATTTGACAATTCACCTTGAGATAATATTCCAGATATTGCGAATGATGAAGGGTCTGTTGTTAAAATAAATGTTTTAATAAAACCTGGATATTGTAAAATCGGTTCAGATGTTAATTTATGTTTTAATGTTTCAAAAGCTAATTGTTGTTTTTCTGTCCAGTTAAATTGTACATTTTTCTTTGTTAATTCTGTCAACGATTTTGCTGTTAAAGCAAATTCTTTTATAAATCGTCTATAATAATTACAAAGACCTATAAATGCTTGGATATCGTTTAATGTTTCTGGAATTGGGTAATTTTTTACAACAGTGACTCTTTCTGGATTAGGTTTTACATCATATTCTGTAATTTGATGTCCTAAAAATATTACTTCTTTCGTAAAAATTCGCATTAATCAGGTTGAACTCGCAAGTGGTTGTCCTTTAGTTGTTGAAATACTTGTTTAAGTTTTGCATTATGATCTAATAGATCTGCTCCGTACACTACTATATCGTCCATATAAACAAAACATTTACTACCTTGTAATCCTGATAGTACAGTGTTCATTAATCTTTGAAATGTTGCAGGTGCATTTTTTAGTCCAAAATGCATTCTGTTAAACTGATAATGTCCTAAGTCGGTGGAAAAAGCAGTTTTAGGAGCGTCTTCTTTTTTAATTTCTACGCTATGAAAACCTGAATAGCAGTCTAAACAACTGAAATATTTTGCGTGTCCTAATTGATCTAAAATATCGGTAATGTTTGGTAAAGGAAAAGCATTATGTATTGTTCGAGCATTTAATCCGCTATAATCTAGTACAACGCTCCATTTCCTTTTTCCTGTTGCATCATTTTTTTAAGGAACTACCCATATTGGTGCTGACCATGGAGATGTTGAATCGGAAATAATATTTTGTTCAAGCATATCGTTCATTTGCTTATGAACTTCTGGTCTATGAACTTCCGGGTATCCATATGTCTTTGTCGCTATAGGAACGTCTATTGACGTTTTAATTTCGTATTCAATTAAATTTGTTTCTGGTAACTCTCCATCCAAATTGAAAAATTGAATTTAATTTTGCGCAAAGTTTTAAAAATGATTGTCTTTCTTCTGAATTTAAATGTTTGAGTCGTAAGAGCTTTTTAAGTTCTTTAATACTATCATGTATAGTGTTCGCTCGAAAAATAGGTGAGGTATAATACGTTTTGTTATCTGAAATATCTGTTTCGTGTTGTACTGGAAGAGGTTCTTAAGTTACTTTAACATATGTCTATGTGTATAGAGATACAGTATCATCCTACCCTAACTTGTTACTTTGTGAAAACATATTTCTGCACTGTTTAATTCCATTGCTTATAATGACATTGTTATGTTACTAAAGTATTCCTGATTAGCATATGAAAAACGATAACAATTGACGTTACCCAGCATTTAGTAAAGGTACATTATTAGGGTAGTAGGGTAATAAATTATTGACAAGGATGAAAAACATGATATAGGTTTTGTTGAATTCCGCCCACTTGCCTCTTAAGCTACCATAGTCTTAGTAAATTGGGCCAACTATCAAATACATTGAATATTTTAGTATCTTTATATGTCTGTTTCAACTGATCATACCCATTTGATTGAAATTTACTTTCTACAGTGCATTACGATGGAAAATTTAACTGCAAAGTAGAGTAAGTACTGTACAATTACTTTCAGTTGAAAGAATATTTATTTTTAATTATTCATATTCATTCATTACTTATGTAAATTCCAAACACTCATATTATTATTTTAAGTATCATAATTATCTGCCATTCCTAGAATTGTCACATTATTTGTTGACACGTTTCAGAGAACTTCCGTCAGTTAGAACTTCTTATGAATTGTTCTTCCCTGCATTGGAATCGTCTTTTATCGTCTTTGATCTATTCAATATTTACCTCATACCGGTTCCATCTATCCAACGTTTAACCTATACTTCCTACCGGTTTTATACTGCTACATCGAGTAGGCGCAACCGGTATGAGGTAAATGTTAACTAGATCAAAGAGGGGCACGATTAGATAACATATAAAAGACGACTCCGCTACAGAAAAAATCGCTTCAAAAAAATTTCTGACCGATGGAGTTTCTCCGAAACGCGTCAAGGAATAATGTGACAGCACTAGAAATGGTAGGTAATTACGATACTCAAAATTAGAATATAAATCCCAGAGGAAAAATAGAAGATTATCAAAAGTACTCATGATATTTTCATATAAATTACAGAGTAGTTTCTCTGTATCATGGGTGTACCAAATGTACTACTGTACTGTTGTAAGTGTTTATTGTAATACTATCAGTTTTAAATACATAAATTCTCTGACTTCTATGTCATAACATATTATCTAAAGATAACATATGTCGTCCGTAGTATTGAGAACCGTATTTAAAGCTTTTGAATTAGCATCTACTTGGGCTATTGATGAAGCTAAATGTATTCCCTTGTGAAGCATTGTTTTAGAAATCAATCCTTACTTAATTTCAGGATTATTTATAACTACGTCAATAACAGTCTCTGTTCTAGTCATTAAACATGGTAAACATTCAGCTTTTGTTTGAAGTGGCTCTAAAGGTATTATATGCTCGTTATATATTATTAGTGTGAGTTGTATAATCTAATTGACAGTCATATGTTCTTAAAAAGTTATTTCCTATTACTCCATCTGTAGAGAGTAAAATTGAATCGTCATCAAAGATTCTAAATGTTTGATTCATTGTTTCATTATTTATTAAGATGTTAAAATCACAAGTTACTATTGTTTTTATTGTACCACGAGCTATATACCAGTAATGTATTACTGAAATCTGATTTTTTTTTTTTTTTTATTGTTCTTATGTCGCTACCAGTGTCTACAAGAAATGAAAAATATTTTATAACATCTATTTGTTTAATTGGTAAGATGGCAGTATAACAATTGTTGAATGCCTTTCTAACCTCATTACTGTGTGGAAGATACACACTTTTAAAAATTAGTTTTGAGTCTTAAATATAATTATTTTTATAATGTCTATATGTGTCAATTTTATCTTGTGTTTCCTGAGTCCTCAGTAACTAGGAAAACTTCCACGTTTTTTGACTCATTATGTTTGTTAAAGAAAGAAGATGTTGTTTATAAATGTTTCGGAGGTTGTTGAAATCGTGTTGAATCATTCTTTCGACATTGTTGTTGTTCGTTGAATATTCCTTTACGACATTCTTCTATAGTATGTCCCTAAATTTTACAATATTTGCAGTGTTTTGGCATTGAACTGTTTGTAGAAGGTGTAACCATATGCGTTCTGTGTCTTGCAAAAGCATTTAGTGTTTCTGGAATCCTCGTCAGTATCCTTGTCGGGATGTCTTCTTTGGAATGCCCTCTTATCTTCTGTTATCCTTGTCTAGGAATCCTTACTTCGAATTCCTCTTCTGGGATCTTGTCTACGAATCCTTTCTTCGAATGCCTCTTCTGTGATCCGACCGCTGCCACCAATTAAATGTGTTGTGTCCCTGTGTTTGCAAAGGGTGCGTCCAATGAAACACGCACTTGAATATAACAAGAATTTATTTGATAAAACAAATACAAGATTTTGCAATAGGTAAACTGAATAGTTCGCGTAGTACGAGAAATAGTAGGTAAATTATAAAATAGTAGTTTCGTACGAGAAATAGTAGGCGAATTAGGAAATTGAAGTTCGTACGAGAAATAATAATGTGTATGATATAGTATATGAATTTAAAGATGTAAATTAGTTTTACAGTGATTGAAACTGAAAAAGACTTAACAAGAACTGGCGAGATTTTAACAAGAACTAGAAGAAAACTAGACAAGAACTGGAGGAGAACTAGGCAAGAACTGGAGGAAAAGTTGACAAGAACTGACTTTCCGCTCGCGCTAAGTGTATATATAACTTATTTAGTTTACTTGTACATTGGTCAATGATTACATCAAATGTTCTAGAATAAGGCTACGTGTTACATGGAAAATAACTAACGATTACATATTTAAGTTAATAGAAAGTTCCATCGGAAATGACACACATTGAACAATTATCTCAGTATTGACTTTGAGTTACTTTTGTAGCCTGAATCATTTGAAAAACTAAACGTTATACAGACAATTATTCTAATGTTATTTAAAATATAAGAAATTATTAAATCACATAGTATCATATTTCATACATAATACATATTATGTGAATACATAACATCGCCCATTATAGCTAATTCCTAAACCTAAAGCATGCATTAATCAGTGAAACTATGTTTTAAAATGGATTTTTGTAAATATTAAAACTATTAAGTCTGAATTTAAAAAAATGTAAATAATCTAATGTGCATATTATGTGAATACATAACATCGCCAATTATAGTTAACATACATATGTGAATTTAATTGCAATTTCAAAATTAGTTAGGGTGTTAAAATATCATAATAATTAAATACTTTTGACCCGGCAATATGATATAGCCTAATTAAAGACATATTTTTAAATTGCTTAACGATATAGATTTGTAAAGCAATTTAATAAAATGCACTTCCTTATAAAAGCAGTATCATTGCCCTTGGGTTATAAATAGCCTGTCTATGCCTTTTTCACTCTGTACAAAGCTTTAAGGGTACAGCGCTCTCCGAAAGGTTATAGATTATTGCAGCTTTGGCCCATGACTAATGTTTTCAAAGGCATGATTTTTACGGTCCGTCAGTAAATGTGAAATTATTGCCCAACAAAAAGGCTTAAGACCTTTTGTATACTTACGTCTGTATAGTGTGGTAAAACTGCAGGAGGTAGCCGATGCTAGGAATTGCTGTTAGAAATAAAGCAAAGGTTTTCGTATTTCCAATTCAGTTTCAGTTTGAGAAGCGTTCCGTAATGACCACATCACTGTACATGGGGTAAGGTTTATTGTAATTGTGAAATAAGATAATAATAATAGTTTTCATGTGTATAAACTACTAAAAATAGTCTCTTTTATTTGTTGTGTTATTGCGTCATTAGCGCTTATAACAAAAGTATTTTCCATTTAACCAATTGTAAAATAATTTTAGAATAAATTCTCAAGTGTTTTAAGTATAAGGGAATAATATCAATGCTAGTATTTACGTTTCCCTTGTAGCATTTCTAGTTCAACGACCGCGTAGTATCATATTCAGTTGTAATTACATACTTGAGTAACACACTTTGAGCACAATTTAATCACATTTTGAAATGAATTTGACAAACAACATTTCTTTCGGAAACTAGCTATTTTTGTTTTAGAAATAGATGGTTGATTAGAAACTTATAGTTGTTGTAAACACCTGCTGCAAACTCCATTGTAAACGTGGCTCAAGACTGGTGATCATCGACCTTAGAATTTATTGGAGACACACGCCTACACAGTACAATTTACTAGCACGCCCCATGGCGACTTCACTCGTTTAAAATTCGTTATTTTATATGTTAATTTCACCTTATAAGTTCATTTTATAAATCAATTCATATAACTTCACTTTATTTGTGGTTTAATCAATTTTAAAACAACTAATAATTGTTAATGAATATGGAATGGGAATACAAAGTTATAATAGCGTATTATTTATTACATAAATGTTTGACTGCGGATTTGTTTTCATGATACAATAATGTCAGGTATTTATACAGATGTATATTATTACAATCTGTTGTTTTTATCATTCACACGTATTATGATTTTCGTAAAATCTAAAAAGTTTGAAAATATTGATTAAATAGAATAGTACTAGCGCTGACCTTTTATCTCGTAAGACTTTATATTTAGAACAGGCATAGTCTCTGAAATAATACTCTCTCTGTGGATTTGATATGGATATTTTGCAATTTTTAACCTTTAAAATCTAATTTTGCAAAATCCTTTCTTAGTGTACGTCTATGATCACCTTAATGTACACTGAAAATTTAAAGTGTATACCTTTCATAGTTTTGACTCCACGTTAATTCTGTCAGTCACTCAGGATATATATTTTTAGTACATTTTTCTGTCTTTCCTGACGTTACAATAGTCCCCTTTTTTGACGCGTTTCGGAGTGATTCCATTTTCAAAACTTAAATCGTACTCAAGAGTACTGTACTCAAACTGTACTCAATTATATGTATATATAGGGTGTTTCAGGAGGAATTTGCCATACTGCACAACCTAATCCTCACCAAAATATTGAAAAAGTTCATATAAACACGAATCTAGAAAACTGAGTTATACAGGATCAAAGATTTAACCTGAAATTCACCTCCCTCAGTAAAATTAACACAGTGATATTTTGAGGGTGTTAATTGAATTTGTTAATTTGATACGTTGTATGTAAAATGAGCTTATGTTAAGGCAATTTTTAAGGAGTTATTGTAGTTCAAACGCAAAAAAGTGTGTTTTTGATCATGAACTTTTAGCTTCACCTCAATTTTTTCCTACGACTATTTAAGCTCATTTTACATAAAACGTATTTAATTAACCAACTCAATTAACACCCTGAAAATTTCAGTATGGTAATTTCACTGTGGGAGCTGAAATTTTGTTTTAAATCTTTGACTCTGTGTAACTTACCAAGAAAGCGTTTCCGGACCTTCAGTATTGCTATTCAAAAAGCTTTACAGTTTTAACTTTTAAATAATTCCAATTATGAGAATAAAGTTTCTCCATTTTGCTTCAGAATTACATTGAGTCGTTTTATACACCAATCTGCTGTAAGAAACGACTACGAAACAAATATATTAGTAGACGTAACGCGAAAGCGGTTGGGCGAATAGAATGCTGTTGTCAAGTTTAAGTTTTTATCTTAGAGAGAATTATGCTACTCTATGGAGCCACAGTTATCAAGTATATCTTGATTTGTAATGACAGTAGGTTCAGATAGTGTCTGTTTATAAACGGATAGGGTTGAAGAAACTTTCATCATCTCCAGGAACGACTCGGCCTTAACGTATATACCATGAAGTAACTAAACCGATAATTAGCACTTGTTTTACCTCATAATTACGAAACATTTCTTCAATTCTCATGTTATACTGTGAAATCTATTTACTAATTACTTAATGATAACTATTACCATAGTTAATAATTATTAGTCATGCGTAAAAACTTTATAATTATGCTACTTCTTTTAATTTCGATATCAAATTAACAATTACATATGTGTGTGTGTGTGAGTGTGTGTGTGTGTGTGTGTGTGTGTGTGTGTGTTTGTGTGTGTGTGTGTGTGTGTGTACACTATTTATTAACTATTTATTATTTTTTAGTACTTGTTAATCTTCTATTAATAAACTAGACGATGTATCATTACAGAGAATCTGTGCACGGTATTTATGAAATAAATGCCTGACAATATCTGTATTACCAATGAGACTTGCTAAATGAGGTTTTAATAAAAGTTTGATTTGCAGAAATATTAGAACAACAGACCAATCGAAAATATTTGTTAGATATTTGACAATATAACATTTGTATACATTAGTTGTCTAGAGTAATGGCTAATAACTACTAGATGTAGTTTATTACAGTGATGATTAGGTGAAAACTTACATTGTTTACAATATTGAATAAAACTACTTTTATTTAGAAAACTATGTAATACATTTACCAGATGTTTTATGAATTAGGTAAGAGTATTTGCAATATAATCTTTTAAAACAGTGTCTATTCATATAAAATAAACATTTGTATGAGATTTCTCTATAGCCATTTTTCTTCCCAGACTTCCTGCCGTGAGGTATATAGTACAATGCACAAACACACTCAGTCTTCCTGCAGTGGGGTATAAAGTACAATGCACAAACACACTACTTGATCTTTACTTCCGCAACTTACATTTAGTAGGCACAAATTGTTTGTGTAATCTCCAACACCTACCTGCAGTTAAACCTACTTACAATCTGAACCAAATGTTTTGAACCACATTTCATAACTGTACATCTATTATTGAAATTTACCAAAGCCAGTCTGTGCATCGTAAATGTAAGATGAAAAAAAAACATTCGTAAGGCCAATTACAAATACAATGTTTTAGTTGTCCAAGGTTAACAGGTATTATAACTACTACATGTATTTTATTGTCGTCACGATTATAAAATCGTTAGACAGTGACTAATTACTGATTCACACATTTTCTGAATACAATATAATTTTAATAGGCTACTTATTTATAAAATATATTTTACAAAATTATACTTGACTAATAATTAATTAATCATACAAATATAAAAAGTTTTGCCTCTTAAAAGTGGCATTAAAATAATAATCATTCTATTATAGTTCCAACCATTGGAATTGAGTCATATGTTACAGTTAAATTGTTTGCAAGATTTATAATTAAAACACAATTGCTTGCATGGATTTCGTAAAAAGACTAAAATACATTAGAAAACAATCTTTAAAAAAATACAACCATTCGATGTTGACAAACATATTTCTTGCTTCAAGATACCCTCTTGAATAAACAACTTATTTTTAAAATGTTATTTGATTGTATTGTATATAAATTCCTCAATTAAGATATTTTTATGATTAAACCTTGTAAAAATACAATTTGGTAAACTTATAGTCAGGGAAAATTTTTTGAAAACTAAGTTAAACAGGACGTTTTGATCAGAGTAAGTTTGCAAGTTAGTACTAAATTTACTATAATTATAAAATCAAGTAGTAGTTTAATTTCATAAATTATATTACCAGGTACAAACTTAAAAATTTTGAAAAATATTGATTAAATAGAATAGTTCTAGTGCTGACCTGTTATCTAGTAAGACTTTATACTAAATATAGAAGAGGCATAGTCTCTGAAATTATACTCTCTCCGTGCATTTGAAATGGGTATTTTGCAATTTTTAACCTTTAAAATCAAAATTTTGCAAAATCCTTTCTTAGTGTACGTCCATGAAAACCTTAATGTACACTTCAAATTTAAAGTCTCTACCTTTCATAGTTTCGACTCCACGTTAATTCAGTCACTCAGGATATATTTTGAGTACAGTTTTCTGTCTTTCCCGACGTTACAATATTTCCCTATGTTGACGCGTTTCGGAGTGATTCCATTTTCAAAACTTAAATCGTACTCAAGAGTACTGTACTCAAACCGTACTCAATTATATGTATATATAGGGTGTTTCAGGAGAAATTTGCCATACTGCACAACTTAATCCTCTCACCAAAATAATGAAAAAGTTCATATAAACACGAATCTTGAAAAGTGAGTTATACAGAATCAAAGATTTAACCTGAAATTCACCTGCCTTAGTAAAATTAACACAGTGATATTTTTAGGGTGTCAGTTGAGTTTGTTAATTCAATACGTTTTAAGTACAGGCAATTTAACGCAGTTATTGTAGTCCAAACGCAAAAAAGTGTGTTTTGACCCTAAACTTTTTGCTTAACCTCAATTTTTTCCTACGAATTTTTTAAGCTCATTTTACATAAAACGTTTCTAATTAACAAACTCAATTAACACTCTAAAAATTTCAGTGTGAGGTAATTTCACTGACGGAGCTGAATTTTTGTTTAAACCTTTTACCCTGTGTAACTCACCAAGAAAGCATTTCCGGGCCTATGTTTATATGAACTTTATTATTATTATGGTGAAAGGAATTAACTCGTGCAGTATGCAGATTCCTCCTGAAACACTCTGTATATGTGTGTATATATATATATAGTGATTCGACAATGGTCAAGTGACCGAGAGGTGCCTCATCACACAAGGTAAAATCATTGCACTTAATGGTGGATATTTGTAATATTCGCAATATGTAATTGTTTAATATCCCTGATGATGTTGGTACTGTTAGCCAACGAAAAGCTTGAATTATAAATTCAATTATAATTCTTGTATTTGTATTTTGACTTAGTTCTTTATATATATATATATATATATATATATATATATATATATATATATATATATATATATATATATATATATATATATATATATATATATATAGTCTAATCACAAATCAAATCCTATAAAACAACAGGTAGTAACGACAATCCCAATAGGAGCTTACGTGTTGGAAACTCAGTTTATAATAGTGCCAAACTTGATAACACCATGTATTTTAGGAATTTATTTTGGGCAATGAAGCCATTATGAATTTCGTACAAAAGACGATAGAAATTGGTAATAAAAACATTAATAGTAACTCGAGACAGGAGGAAACTAAATTTAAATTTTGCCAAACCCATCAGCATGTAATTAACTGTGATGGAATTAAGGCTCAATATGAAGATAAAATAGCTAATATTAATACTATTAATGAGGAACAACAGGACAAGTTGACAAATTTACTAATTAAATATAGAACAGTTTTTAATTCAAAATCTGGATTGATCACTACCTACTACCAGAATAGCTTTGGAGTAACTGATTATATGCCTTATAAGCAAGTGAGTTGGCCGATTACTTTGACATATAGGGACGCAGTTAATGACGAAATAGCCAGAATGTTAGAAAATGGTGTGATTGAAAGAGCAAACAGCCCACATATAAACCCAATTTGTACCCATTATCAAGATAAGACATACAAGCGTGCGGAACCCCCAGAGTTTCAGATCAGAACGCACCATGAGAACATTAAATCAGTTGTTTAGAATACTAATTAAAGAAAATCATCGTGCTTGGGAGAAGATATTAAACACTCATCAACGAAATCTACCAAGACACAATCAGAACGACTCCAATTGAAGCTCAGTTTGGAAGGAAACAGCAAAGAATATGGCAGAAAGTGGTGAAGTCTCCAGATAATCGGGAAACAAATGTAAAATCATCGTCAGAAATATGTATTCACATGAAGGAGAGGAGAGAGAAATGTGCTGCCCAATTTAATAAGAACCAGCTACAGATTACGATGTAGGGGATTTGGTACTACTAAGGGCTTTAAATGCATCGAAAACGGCAATGGGGTTGTGTGCTAAATTCTATAACTTATATAAGGGGCCATATTTAATAAACAAGTGACACGGGAATTCTGCGTATCATTTGTGATGTAACTCACGAAATAAGTGGTATTTTCAATTGTCGACTGCTAAAAAAAATACTATAAGCCAGCAATATAATGAAATTCATGTTAGTATATTTAAGACTTGTGAAATTACATAGTTAGTAAAAACGGCCGAGAGCCTTGAAAAGAACAATAAAAGACCCAAGTAAAAAGGTGGTAAACCGACACTGCTTTGGGGTAAGGATATTGTCTAGTAGTAAGGTCATAAATACAGTTGTCAGACCTTTAGGACTTTCAATTGTTGTCTTTTAACTTAGTTTAAGGTAAACAAATGTACTAGTTTTGTATTTTGTTTGTTAAATATTTAGGAGATAAAGGAGAATTCATGTCAGGCTTGTAACTTCTTGTTTGCTAGATTGTGTTTTGTAATAAGACCCTCTGATGATGATGACATGGTCACTGAAAATCTACATAAAGGTTTAATCTTAAGTAACTTGTACTATTTGGTAGTATAGATTAATTTTGCGATATTGGGGTTCTTTCAATATTGGGGTCCAATATTTTCATTGTAATAATTTATAGTGTCAATATAGATTTTTTGTTTATTTTTTCGAATTGTTAATTTTGCATTTATCATGTAAAGTGATTTCATAATTCATTATTTGAAACCTTCAAGTGTTTTATAACTCATTAAACTTCATAAAATTAAAAAAAATTTGAACTGGAAATGCTTTTCCAGTTAAACAGTTCAAGTTAAAAAAACAGTTTTAATGATAAATCATATACCATTTATGTAACAAGTTGACTAAGAGATAAAATGAATGTCTTAACAATTTTAATATTTTTTACTATTAATAAAGTTTAAAACATATATTTTAAATCTGAGTATTTCTATCAAAATCATACAAATTAAAACTCCAATAGGTACTCCTACATATTTTTTTTTAGTTTTAAAGTTGGTACACCTGATTTCTCTTTGAATGTCCCACAGGATAACATTTTCTATTGCATCATGTTAAATGTTCCACACAACGGAAAAATTTACAAGTCATGTTTCCGTGTAAGAAAATTTTGCTGTTAACATTGCAAGAGAATATACATTTATGGATTTTGATGTGGTATCACAACAGTGTGAATATAAGAAGAAAGTGGTTTAACCTGAAAGCTTTCAGGTAAGTGCATATTTCTCTAACCACTAGAAATTTCATAATTTGTTTCATAATTGTTTCATAATTGAAATTTCATAAATTGTTATGTTCGAGTCAGCGCTCGAAGTTTGAACGTGTTACCGCGACCTATATTCAAAACGCTCAGCTGGCCTGGACAGTAATGGTCACGTGACGTCTGACCTACCAATCGATGTATGGATTGCGTATTGATTTTTCTGTGTGGCCTCTGATCCCCCTCCCTTAGCTAGCATTTCCGTTAGTTGGTTCGTTGTCTCGGAACTGTCGTACAGTTAACAGCCTCGTTAAAGTATCTCGTGCGTAAAGTTGCACCACGTGTGTAAAGTGCCGTTTTGACCGTAAAACCTCGTACAAGTGTTAAAACTATTCGTTTTATTGTGTGTTCGTGTAAACGCGTTGTTATAGACGTTATTTGCTTAGACTTTAAGTTACGATCGCCGTTTAGTAGAACTCTTTGTTCAGTTACGCGCCATAGTTATAAATGACTTTATGCCTTTTAAAATGCAGCCTATTGATTTCCCGTTTAAGTTCTAGTTTATACCTCGCCTGGATCGGATTCCTACAAACTGGGTACCCAGGACTTCTGCCGCCACGAGATCTACGCACGCTACAATTTTGCCCTTTCTTTCTTCACGAGGGTAAGTGCTGCCTAAGCTTAAGTACTTATGATTTATTTATGTGTAAATTCAGTGCGAATTATTTTGTTATTAAATGTGTTTTTACGGAACTAACTATTGCTTTCAAACGTTCGTAATTGCGTGCTTAGCGATTAAAGTAAGACACATTTTGCCGCCACTTCTTATTACTGAACATTTCTATTGTATTATTTCGGATCTTTCTCGAACCTCGCTTTCTTCTAAATTTTAGCTAGCGCCAGTCGCTTTATTGGTCCCCCTCGGGCCGGATAGATTAAATTCAAATTCATTTGGTTTATGACAATCTCACCAAGTGTTGTGCAACTTTTGATTTCTGATTTGATGTTCCTTTGTGCGAGTCACACGCGCGGGAAGTTAGTCATACGTGACGTCATAGGTATACGTAACGTGATTTTGATTTGCTCTGTGTTATGAGGAAATGTTTACGTGTCAATCAGAAGATAAGATGCAGTCTCGTAAATACGAATAAGGAAACATTGTGCGTTTCATTAAACTATACAGTCCACTCTACCGCTATTTAAGAAATTTGTGAAATTAATTTGTGTTGTGTTTTTTATTTTTTAGAACTTTGTTAAATTATTTATGATGGCGATTAATACCGAATACTACCTCGCTAAATTGAAAAATATATTGAATGATTTAGATCAAGTAAAAGCCCTTCTTGACGATAAAGAGATGCCGGAAGGCATCGCTCGCGAAATAAGACGCATTCAGGCCAATTTCGTCGATACGTATGAAATATTAGAGCAAACGTTCGCAACCCAGGTGGCAAGTTTAGCTGAAAGTGCGTTTAATATCAAAAGACAATTTCAGGACGCGTATTTGCCCATGTTAGCGAAATATCCTAACCTTATCAAGACAGAGGTGACATCAACCTCGCCCGTCAAATCAGCTGTAGGTTCGCCTAACCTCCCTAGTCTTGCGTTGCCTAGTTTTTCAGGAAACAACAATGACTGGACTGACTTTATAACAATGTACGATTCAATGGTCCATTGCAACGACAGTCTTAGTAATATACAGAAATTCCAATATCTAAAATCTGTACTTAAAGGCGACGCTTTAGCAATTGTCACAGGCTTGATAATATCTGACCAAAATTACAGCATTGCATATCGAGCTTTGAGCAATCGGTACGCCAACCCACGCCGTTTGGCTGACCACTATTTCAAAATTATTCAAGACTTTAAACAAATTAAGAATGCTTCGCAAACTGAATTAAACCGCTTCTTGACCGCGCATTCAAACGCTGTGTGTGCGTTGAAGGTTATCCAACTAGATGATTTGGCTGATTTCCTGCTTTTTCAGATGTCCATTAATAACTTGGACCCCCAGACTAGATTAAGTTTTGAAACGAGGCTAGGCACAAATCGTATGCCTACGTACAAACTGTTGAATGATTTTATAACGGAACAGGCCAGGGCTCTAGAGTTGTTGGATCAACCGCCTGCCGCAGCTTCTACGAACGCGAGAGCTGCTCAACAACCCCGCATACTGGTGTCGTCAGTGAATGAGTCGAATTCGCAAGGGGCCCGTGATTTAAATTTTGACCGAATGGAACCTAACCTTAACACGGCACATAGTACAATTGTCCAGCCTTCGGTTTCGCCCGACAATTCTATTACACCTAAGGCTACGCAATATGTATACGAGCCTAGACGTGCTGCGTCAGGCCCTACACGGCCATTCAACGGGCCGCGCCCCGTAAATATACCTCCTGTTATGAACACTCCTAGGATGTCAGTATTCCGTCACCGATTACCACCGCTTCACATGAATCAATCCCATGTTTCTACGACACACGCAGGCATGTGTTATTATTGCGGAGAAGGACATCGCATCATTGACTGTCAATCCTTTCTCCAACTGACTTCTGTGGCACGCCAGGATGCCATCATGAAATTACAACGGTGCTTCAATTGTCTTGGCTCCCATTTCCAAGCTAAATGTAAGTCCAGCCAACGCTGCAAGCAGTGCAACGAGGCACACCATACTTTGTTACATAACAACCCGCCGTCACAACAGTGACTAGTCACACCGCGACACCCGAGGCCAGAAACTAGACGCGCAACCGATACTCAAGCTCAACCTCATTCGCTGTCATGTAATATTCAGGAATCTCTCGCCCTGTTAGGCACCGCACAAATCGTCATCCAAGACCATTACGGTCAACCTCGTTCCTTTAGAGCTATCATTGACCCCGGCAGTCAGATATCTGCCATTACTAAGAAAGCAAGCGTCCTGTTGAGCCTACCTACTCGGAGTTCAAATATGTCTTTGATTGGTGTCGCCGCCAAGACCACACGTATCCACGAGTACGTTACGTTGATTTTATTCTCGCGGCATGACCCTGGTGTAATGCTAACTACTGAAGCCGCCGTGCTTAACCACATTACTGACCCGCTGCCGGCTACTAGGTTAGCCTCTCAAATAAGTGCTCAATACCAGCATCTACCTTTAGCTGACCCTCATTTCGACTCGCCTGCCGGTGTTGACATTATACTGGGGGCAGATGATTTCACCCAAATACTCACTAATGGGCCTTGCACTATCATTCATGGCCAGCCCTCTGCGCTTAACACTCGATTAGGTTGGGTCATTATGGGATCCGTACCGTATAGTATGCCCCATCAACCTAGAGTGTTCATTACCTCGCTACAGTCTATTGATGACAATATTCGACGGTTTTGGGAAGTCGAAGAAGTAACTGAGGCTAAATCTTTGAGCCCTGACGAACAGCTTTGTGAAAGCCTGTTTACTACAACTACTGAACGCGATGAAGTCGGGAGATATGTTGTCGCCCTCCCCTTCAAACCTGACGCTGTAACACTTAAGTCAAACCGCAACGTTGTCCGCGCCAGTTTGTCTTCTATCCAAATACCTCGACACGTTGGCACACGAGCTGCCAAGCATCACCTGTTAGGGTTTTGCGATGCTTCCGAAGCTGGATACGCAGCAGCTATATATTTGAGAACCGAATGGAATGGAGTCGTTACCGTTAGCGTTCTGAAGGCTAAGAGCAGGGTAGCTCCAGTTAAACCGATCACCATACCTCGCATGGAGCTTTGTGGCGCAGTCTTGCTGGCCAAACTCTATAAGTCCGTTCAGCCCGTTTTGAATTTTGTGTCTGACGCCGAGACGTTTTTCTTCACCGATTCTGAAATTGTGTTGTATTGGATCAACACCCCGCCTTATTTATTGAAGACTTTTGCTGCCAACCGCGTCACTGAAATCGTTTCAAATACCTCCATGGACCGTTGGTTCCATGTCTCGACTGCTGATAACCCCGCGGACGTTGCTTCCCGTGGGTGTCTACCTAACCAGCTTGCTGAACATCCGCTGTGGTGGCACGGCCCACCATGGGCGCTACAATGTCCTACTGCGTGGCATTTGTCTAAGCCTACCGGCCTTAACCCGGACCAGACCGAACATAAAGCTGAACCTAGACTGCTATGTACGGCCGTTCAAGAGCCTAATCGACTATTGACAACTATAGAACGACATTCGAACTTAATTACTCTTCACCATGTTTTCGCTTACGTCCTGCGGTTTGTGAATAATTGCCGTCGTAAAGGCCAGACTACTAACCACGGTCATAACACCCGCTACAAGGCCAAAGTCGCCTTGAGTAAAACTTCATTTACTACGCCTTCGGTGCAGGAGTTAAGTAACGCCAGAGATCTCTGCGTCAAGCTCATACAAGAGCTGGCCTTCAGCGCAACATTGCAACGGCTCCGTAGTGGCGCTCAAATCATCGATCCGCTCCGCAGCCTAACGCCATTTGTCGACGCCCAGGGCTTACTCAGGGTGGGCGGAAGACTTAATCATTCTGAGATGTCGTATGAATCTAAGCACCCCCTTCTGCTTCCTAAACATCATCAGTACGTCAACTTGATCTGCGATCATTACCACAAGTTAGCCTTACATGCCGGACCGCGCACCACTCACGCGCTGATTAACGGCGAATTTTGGATTATTGCGTTACGCTCCTTACTTCGACAACGCATTCATGCGTGCATGCGGTGTTTCCGTCTGCAATCTAAGCCTCGTCCACCTATGATGGCTGCTTTACCATCATCTAGAGTCACTCCATCGCCGCCTTTCTGCAGGGTGGGAATTGATTTCGCTGGACCCTTTGACACAAAGGCAAATCATTTGCGTACCTCGAAGCTTTTAAAATCTTATCTTTGTCTATTTGTCTGCATGGCTACTAAGGCTGTGCACTTGGAGATGGTATCCGACCTATCCACCGATGCCTTTCTCGCAGCTTTACACCGTTTCACGTCAAGACGAGGGCTACCCTCTGATATTTATTCTGACAACGGCACGAATTTTGTTGGAGCCGCGAACCGCCTGAGTGAGGTCTATCAACTGCTTGACCACTCGAAATCGCTTATCAAGCGCAAACTCGCCGACCAACGCATTGAATGGCACTTCAACCCTCCAGCCGCACCACATTTCGGCGGACTTTGGGAGGCTGCCGTCAAATCCGCTAAAGGACTTATGCACCGCACGATTGGTAATACGGTATTAAACCCTGAGGAATTGTCTACGTTGTTTACCCGGATAGAGGCTATTCTTAACAGTCGCCCTATTTTCGAGGTTTCGCCTGACCCCAGCGAAGGATCGTCTTTCCTCACTCCCGGACATTTTCTTATTGGACGTCCGCTCCTTGCACTTCCGGAGAGATGTTACCCCGAACCGCCTCTTAAATCTCGTTGGTCCATGATTCAGCAAATGACCAACCGTTTCTGGAAGACTTGGTCTACTCAGTACCTGCATTCGCAGATTCAACGCCGCAAGTGGCACAAGAACTCCTCACCGCTTCAGGAGGATCAACTCGTCTTTATCACTGGAGAGCATCCGAGCCCCCTTCATTGGCCTATGGGTCGGATCATACGTCTACATCCTGGACACGACCAGGTATCCCGTGTAGCTACTGTCAAAACCTCGCACGGCCAGCTGAAGCGACCTGTCCACAAGCTTGTTGGCTTTCCGCTGCAGCATTGAGTTTTCACCTTTGGTTTCTTCGGCATTCTTGCCCCTTCCTTTTGTTTTTCTTGTTTTTCCTTCGTTTCCCCCTGCTATTTTCTTCGGCACCCTCGGTTTCCGGTGCTTTAATAGTTCTTCGCCCACTACCCACCTGGCGGATTAAAAACATTCGTTTTGGTGGGCGGTATGTTCGAGTCAGCGCTCGAAGTTTGAACGTGTTACCGCGACCTATATTCAAAACGCTCAGCTGGCCTGGACAGTAATGGTCACGTGACGTCTGACCTACCAATCGATGTATGGATTGCGTATTGATTTTTCTGTGTGGCCTCTGATCCCCCTCCCTTAGCTAGCATTTCCGTTAGTTGGTTCGTTGTCTCGGAACTGTCGTACAGTTAACAGCCTCGTTAAAGTACCTCGTGCGTAAAGTTGCACCACGTGTGTAAAGTGCCGTTTTGACCGTAAAACCTCGTACAAGTGTTAAAACTATTCGTTTTATTGTGTGTTCGTGTAAACGCGTTGTTATAGACGTTATTTGCTTAGACTTTAAGTTACGATCGCCGTTTAGTAGAACTCTTTGTTCAGTTACGCGCCATAGTTATAAATGACTTTATGCCTTTTAAAATGCAGCCTATTGATTTCCCGTTTAAGTTCTAGTTTATACCTCGCCTGGATCGGATTCCTACAAACTGGGTACCCAGGACTTCTGCCGCCACGAGATCTACGCACGCTACAATTTTGCCCTTTCTTTCTTCACGAGGGTAAGTGCTGCCTAAGCTTAAGTACTTATGATTTATTTATGTGTAAATTCAGTGCGAATTATTTTGTTATTAAATGTGTTTTTACGGAACTAACTATTGCTTTCAAACGTTCGTAATTGCGTGCTTAGCGATTAAAGTAAGACACATTTTGCCGCCACTTCTTATTACTGAACATTTCTATTGTATTATTTCGGATCTTTCTCGAACCTCGCTTTCTTCTAAATTTTAGCTGGCGCCAGTCGCTTCACTTCCTGTTTCAATATAATAAATATTTTGTTATTAATTTAGTCTAATTTAGTGGTCTGTTTTACTATGAATTTATTTAGTCTATACAGGTTGCTGTATATAGCTTTTGTTTCTCTATATTTTCTTATTGTAAAACCATAGTTTGTATTGCCAATAATCTTTGTTCTTATATAGAGTGTAATTTTAGTTAACATATATGAAACTAGAAACTAAAGACATAAATCTTTTTATACCATTATCATATAGCGATGTAAACATTTGTTTAATGTTTAATATGTGTTTTATTCAGGTTGCAATTCCCAATAAGCAAATAATTTCAGAATAAAGTGTATTTGTTCCAAACCATGAATACACTATGTTTTTTAGGTAAATGTTCACTCTTTTGCATATAAGCATAAAAAAATCAAATAATTACTGATTTTCCTCTAATTTATTTTAACAGTAATTAATTATTCTATTGTAATAAGTTTTTACATTATTAGTAGGAAAAGGAATATATAAGCAAACCATTTTAAATGTACATGATTAATTTTTTGTATGAAATTAATTGCAGAATAACAATAAGTAACAAACATAGTTTTGTATAGTAAACAAAACATTTACCTACTTTTGAAAAGGCTATACATTTTAATTGTAATCAGAGGCATGCCTTAAAAAATAACTGGCAGGAAGTTAGTGTTATATTCTAGGGCAACAAACAAGCTTCTGTTCATTCACTTCTAAATATTAAAAAAATGGTATTTCTTATACACACGCGATTTAAAATATATTTAGGATTACTTACAAACTTTTTACAACACTACAGACATTTTATTTAATTAGTTATGTTCCTATATAAACTGACGGAACAGCAAAATCTTAAAACCTACCTTCGTTAAGCGGTTTTAGGGATTGAAAATGACAATTCTGCCAACATTTTTCTTTGCAAGCATGTTACGTACACATTTAGCTTCAGAACTAACTACACCACAATATTGAAACTAAGCAAATAAATTAGCCAAAGCCATGATATCAAGAACGGACAAAAACCGTACCTACCTATGGTAAAACTGTTGTAACAAAAGAACCTAATTACATTTTCCTTTGCCGGCATGTTACAAATAAATATAACACTGTTACAATTTTTGGATGTCAGTATTAAATTAGCTACAAGGAAACTAAATTAAATTAGCTGCAATATTAAATTGGAATACCTACTAGCCCGGACACTCGCCGTACCTACCTATTGTTTAGCGGCTGTAGAGTTTAGAGAACATTATTGTAATGGAATAATTATTTAGGCATGTTATGTATACAAGTAACATTTCTACATTATTTGGATGTCAATAACAAATTACCCTACCAAAAAAACTATACCTACCAATAGTATCAATCGTTGAACTATCTTAGAAGCTACAACAACGAATTATGGGCGTGTTATCTATACAAGTAACGTTATAGCTAACATTACCACAGTATTTGGAAGTGAATATAAAATTAGTTACAAGCCATGATAGCTAACCCAGACGACAACCATAACTACCCATCGCAGTGGTCACATTTTTTGAGTGTCAAGTATACATGCAACTTTAGTTGGAATTAAGTATAACTCTTTCAGTTATTCTTTATTAATTAAAATTTTTATAATTCTTATCAGTATATGCTCTTTATATTTTGACTACTGTAAATGTATTATTTTTCATACTTGTAATAGAAATACTGTATTGTAGAGAAAACTGTAAATGTCTAACACCTTTACAGTTCTGTAAGATGTCGACAAGCAGTAATTTTTTGAAAATCTGAAATAACTTAGTCTACATTAATAACTGTCATATTACTATTGTTAGTTTTCATTGCATTATCTCAATGAAGCTACATGATACCTGGAAAAGATTTAGTTACTGATTTTTAATTACACAAATTATTCTTATGATATCAAGCCATTCATGTTTGAATGATGAAATACGATGGCATTTTCTTATTGTTAACCCTGGGCAAAGGATGTTTGTATCCCTGTAGGGTTGGGACTACCACAAAGAAAACTTACACAACAAAGTTTACAACTTAAGTTTTACTTCTGTGTTAGACATGGAATGTATTGTGACCAACAGGCCATCTGCAATTTCACATAGACATTTTTAACAATTAAATGAGGTGATTAAAAGTGCAAAATGAAGCCACTCGTTAGGTTAGTTTTCAAAAACGTACTCAATTCAACTATTTTTATTTTAAATAATTTAAACATAATTTAAATAAATATACTTCATGCAAATAGCCTTTTTAACAAGAAAATAATAATGCCAATTTTGTTTCTGTTTCTTGTAAAGAACCAAATACAGCTAACATTGCCTAAACAAATAATAAACTAATATAAAACTAAAAAAAATAAAACTAAATCCTAAACACTAATCCTAGTACTAAAACCTTAGGACTAAACAGCTAGAATAGTAAACTAGGTAAATGAAAAAAATATATTACAACTATTCTTTGAGAATAGCTTGTGAGGTTATGTTAAAACAAATAAAAGACACACACAAAACCCACAAATTAATCATTTATTGACGCAAACGTGTTTTATTAAATGATTAATTTGTGAGTTTTGTTTATGTTTTAATTTTTTTTTAACATAACCTCACAAGCTAAGCTCAAAGAATAGTTGTATAGTATATAAAGAATTTAGTATATAATATAACTAAAGAGTTATTTATACAATAGAGGATTTTATAAGGAAATAATTATAAAGAATAGTTTATATCTCAAGACTTTACAATAGGCTATCTACAGCCACACCTGTCAGGAGTTTAAGCAAGCAATTTAACTCCTCTTATCGTGTTTTAGCCAAATAGGATTAAAGTTTTAAATATTGAACCACTGAACTTTTTGCCAATGGTTTTTGCTGTTTGAATTCTTCATTTTATGTAGCAGTTACACCCTGCTTGTGTGAGTTCTTTGACCCCTCCAGATGTCAAACTTTCCCTTACACTTGTTTACAGAATTAGTTTAACTTTAGAAAACAATTTACACCAATCTAAAATTCTACCTTTACATGGTTCCAGCACCAGCTAGTGTTAACACTAACTTCCTGGCAGCGAAAAATGAGGCCTGTGGTGATAAATATAGAAGGCCTGTTTAAATTCAATTAATAACATGAAATTTAAATATTAATATTAGTAATAAATAAAATAGTTTATAATTAAGTAATGAAAAGTCAGGGAAAAGTCAGGGAATTTCTTCAAGCTATTTTACTAGACACCCTGTAATAATATTTATAATAAAATTCAACTTTAAAAATACAATTAATTGGTATTAGGTAATTATAACGTTGCATATTTCAGTACCGCTCTTTTTATATATCTATACACCACGTATAAGTATTTGGTAGTACACAGCGTAACATTAGTAATTCAACATTTTGGCTTTATTTATTTATTTTTTTTCATTGAGGTAGTGTGCCTTAGAAAGTAATTACAAGTCGACATACACTATTCCATGCACAAAACAGAATATATTGCATCAAACATTCATACATCTGTCATTTCTAACTGGGGTCAATTATGGTCTAAGTAGACAATGGGAAAAATGTATCAGGCCAGCTTTGCTCATGAGCACAAAAAAGTAAATGCTTTAACAGGCAAGTATGAAATTATTATATGTTAAGTTTAAAAGTAGTAATTCAAGTTAAAGATGGAATAAAATAATGCTATTGATCATTTTATTGAAAAAATTTTTAATTGAATTTTTTCCACTCTACAAAACATGGAAAATTAAATAATTGATACAAATTAGCAGAATCCTGCTTCCCTATATGAGCAAATGTTCTACAAAAAAAATATTTCATGCTATTGACTGTATTATTACAGTCAACTATAACAACTGTTTAAATATATTCAGGATTGTTCAAATTATGAAGTGTTTCTTAAATCCTTGTGAGAACTGACAATATGGGTTGTATCTTCTGCATTTTGATAAGTGGTATCTACATTGCCATCAATCATTGTGTAACTATAACTTTCGTGTGTACAACATCACCAGTAACAAATTCTTACACTCCTATTTTATATAAATACATTTTCTTAGCCATAAACTAAATTTTGATTTTAATGATACTATTGAACTGTAATAAAATAGATTGTACTTTATTTTTATTTTAAAAAATTGTTTAATATAAACATAATCATAACCGAAACTAGTTTGTTTATTAAAAACTAATTTTTGGTGAGATTTTGAGCTCACTAATTTGAATTTTACCTTTGTGAATAGTTCTCACTAGCTAAGCTCTAATTAAGTAAATGTTTTTTATATTTACGTAAATAAATGCCCAACAAAGAACAATAGTGAAGTTTTAAAATTTAATTAGCAAAATAGCTTACGGATTTAAAAAATAAATTTTGATAATTTCTAGTATTAGGACTATTTAACTCTATATTTTGTTTTTAAATTGATAAATAAATAAAAGGACAATATTTAAATTTTACAAATATAGGTAAACTAATAATAGAAACGAATTTTAAAAACAAAGATTTCTTTTTCTTTTATTAATTGTCAGTATATTGTGAGAATAACTTCTACAAAAAGGTTAAGAACCGGTCAGAATAATGAGCAGTTACTATATAAATAAAGGATTAGTAAAAATGATGATTTCTATATGAATAAATGATTGAAAAAAGACTCATTTTTACAATATTATAATAATATGTGTGTGGCACGTCGTGTAAATGTCGATAAGTTGAATGTCGTTCAAGTGTCCGTCATTTGAACGACATGAATGTTGGTTAATTGATTGTCGTAAGTTAGTCGCATTAGTTGACATGTTGGTCATTTGAAAGCTTCCATTTGTAACAATACAAATAAAATATTATTATTTTTATTGTTCAAAACATTTTTATACATTATCTATTTAAGTGAACCATTATTTTGTTTCAGAACTATTGAAAAAAAAACATTGCTGTTTTAACTGCCGCAGGAAGGACTATTATTACTGTGCGTTTAAAAGATCTTTTACATTCTAAAATCAAAATTATTCTATTGTATAGTAATTGATTAAATATTTATGGGTTTACTTGATATTACTTTTTACAGCCACATTTATTTTTATAAATATGATTTAAATATATTTAGGATTCCTTACTTATATAGTTCAACACCTCAAACCATTTTTTTTATTAGTTTTAATTGTACATTGACTCACAAGTTTCATAAAAATCCTGTTTTAATACTATTATTTAATTTGTAAAAGGATTTCATGATAACTTGAGAATTAAAGTAATGTTTTACAATTATGAGGTAAGACATTGTTAAATATTGAGTAACAAGATGACAAATGGTAAGTTTTTGAAATAATGTACATTTCTTGTACGAGTACATTTTTCTGCCTTTCCTAGCATTACAATGTTTTTTTTGTTTACTCGTTTTGGAAAGACTCCATTTTCAAAACTTAAGTAGTACCTCTTCAAAGATAGTGTGATAAAACTTTTGTAAGTAAAATTATTTCAAAATTCGTTATCAAAGGAAAATATAATGTTAAGAAAGAGAGGAAAGTATACTCGAATATATAAAAATATTCCTAGCATAGGTGGAGGTTAGTATACAGTAGAACATTAATAATTTGAACATCTATAATTCTAAACTGTTATTAATTCAAAGTTTTGGGTTGGAATCTGGTTTTTTTAAAGCCAGACTTTTATTCAGACATTTGCTTGTATCTATTTGGTGTTTTATGCAATATTAGTGTATTATTTTGTTACAATATTCTGAAAAATGCCTATTTAATTTGTTAGACAATTGTTAGATTAACCATGAAAAGAACCGTGAAGTTTTATAGTGACTTATTTAGAACATAAAGACAAATATCGGACTTGTGTTATTTCCTAATTTTTGTTGACTACACTGGATATTAGGACTTGTTAAATTATTAACTCATTAGTAATCGTAAAGTGTTACAGTGAACCTGAACTACTGGTGAGTGATTACTAAGGACTATGTTTAAACACACAAGTGGTAAGACTTTTACATTAATTTTAGGAGCAGACATCTTGAGCTACTTTCTGGTCAGTGGACAACGCACCATCATCGAAGGTCGTCCCTCCGCACTCAACATTCTGTTCAGACGGATGTCTTGGGGTCACTTCGTTGGACGGAATTAACGACTACACACTCCAATCCAAGGATATAGAAAAAGTCATCTTCAGCAGTAAAATATGCAACACCATGGGAATCCAACTAAGGCTACCACACCTTACGTGACAACTTACGAAGACTTCAGCTACAAACTACATCTCCCGCCGTTGAACGTCTTTCATCGACTCCTCAGGGTGAGCAACAGACTTTATCATTCATCACTTAACATTGCTTTTCAGAAGTGCAGCAATTTCTTCAGACAAATGGATATGTTTATTCATCACTGCGTAGTGCTTAATTATTTTGTTAGATTAAGTATTACTTCATCCGCCAGTGTTATAGTGACTTTTTTTTAACATAAAGACAAATATCGGACTTGTGTTATTTCCTAATTTTTGTTGACTACACTGGATATTAGGACTTGTTAAATTATTAACTCATTAGTAATCGTAAAGTGTTACAGTGAACCTGAACTACTGGTGAGTGATTACTAAGGACTATGTTTAAACACACAAGTGGTAAGACTTTTACATTAATTTTAGGAGCAGACATCTTGAGCTACTTTCTGGTCAGTGGACAACGCACCATCATCGAAGGTCGTCCCTCCGCACTCAACATTCTGTTCAGACGGATGTCTTGGGGTCACTTCGTTGGACGGAATTAACGACTACACACTCCAATCCAAGGATATAGAAAAAGTCATCTTCAGCAGTAAAATATGCAACACCATGGGAATCTAACGAAGGCTACCACACCTTACGAAGACTTCAGCTACAAACTACATCTCTGACTCTCTCCGCCGTTGAACGTCTTTCATCGACTCCTCAGGGTGAGCAACAGACTTTATCATTCATCACTCAACATTGATTTTCAGAACTGCAGCAATTTCTTCAGACATATGGATATGTTTACTTTGTGTTTTAATCACCAGTGCATGGTACTTAATTGTTTTTGTTAGATTAAGTAGTCAACTGCGAATGTTAGTGACTTATTTTGAACATAAAGACAAATATTGAACCTGTGTTTTTCCCTCCTTTGTTTTGACTGCACTCTTGGAACTTGTTCGATTATTCACTAATTGGTCATTGTTTATTGTTATACTGAATCTTGAACTACATAGTGAGTGTGATTACAAAATACCACTTTTCAATGCCTCAATAGTAAAACTTTTACATTAATTTAAGTTGTGTTTTATTAACTTTATAACTTGTTCAATCGCTTATACCTATTTTAATATTTCCTTACCTTGTCGTAGAGAAGTACTTTAGCCAGAGATTGTTTACTGAATTTGTATTTTCTTAAACCTTGGAGTGAATCCCTAAATCTATTATGTATTGTAATCTTTTGTTGTTTTCTTTCTTTTTTTGTAAATTTTGCCATCTTATTCTAGTGAGTATTTTTATTGAAGGGCTAAGAGTTAACTCTAAATGTCACTGCTGTATATCTGTATATATTATTGTATTACATTGTACTCTATTGTATTATTTTCATAGTTGCAATATCAGACTGTCCTCATTTTGACCTACCAATACAGACTGATCACCTGTGTTTGTAGGAATCCAATATATTATATTTTTTTTGTTTAGCCAGTATGTTTTAGTTTCAGAGTATAATTTTTCTAACATTTACAATAACTGATTATGTAATGAAAATTGAATAATTTATTTAGAATAACTTCACTTGTAACTATGTTATATTGGATTTTATTTCCAGGTGCTGTTTCTCATTTCTGTTTTGCTAATAATTAATGTATAAAAAAATTTCTCTTAAGGAAGCTATTCGTATTTTATTCAATTTCATTTGATTAAATGTTGAATTGGTTATTTGTTTATTAACCTTGGTTCTCTATCAATGTAAGGTTACAAGAAAGTTGTTAAATTGTTAACTTACAATTGGAGGAAACTTTATTGTCTTACATGGAAAGACGAAAACGTTGCCTCCAAGTGTAAGTTAACAATTTAACAACTTTTAGTTAACTAAAAGTCTGGTCGCAAGCAATAGCAAAAGTGTAATAAGTAATTAACAACCGGCTCGACATAAACAGCAACAATATTTTGATAGTTACAAGAAAAGTTGCAGGCATGTATTTTTTTTTATTATTTATAATTAATAACTCATTTCATAAAATCACAAAATTTGAAATAACATTTCAGAGTTAAACATCTTGTATTTTATTTATTAAGGAAAATACAGCTTATATATGGGTTAGTAATTTACAATTACAACCAGATTGGTATTGTAGGTTTACCTCCTTCTCTGTAATAAACTTGCAAAATATTATTTCTGTGTTTTTATTTAAAATTTCATTTTCTTTGTATGTATATTCTCAATCTTAAAGGTAGGCTCTGTATTGTTTATGGATTTATATAATCATTATTTGTGTGTAACATAAATAAATGAAACCTCTCAAACAAAAATAACTTTCTTCTTTTATTTTTTGTAGGTATTAAAAATAAATGAAGAAAGTTATTTCTTTGAGGGGTTTCATTTATTTATGTTAAACATTACACAACAGTTGTTTCATACAGTTATTATTTGTATGTATTTATTTATATATATATATATATATATATATTCTTTTATTTGTGTATATTCTGATTTTCATTAATTTGGTGGGTTTACTATATTAGTTGTTCTGACTATTTCTAAAGATATAATTCGATAAGGATTATTTATTGTAGTTGGGTTTACAATTTTTTGTAAGATAAAAATTTAAAATAATTCAATCCGGTTTTAGGCTTGATAAGGGCAAATAAGTTGCAGAAACTATAATTAAAATCAATATATATTGACTCGTTTATCAACTGTATTTTTCTTCTGAAATGACTAATAGTGACACCACATAGTCGTGCCATTATAAATTTTAATAAATTTATTCTGTAATATTTTTAATTGCTGTTCAGCTTTTCCCAAGTAACTAACATTTATTTATCATGTGAATTTGTTTTTCACCTTAACTGATCTTTCTAATTTTTTTATAAGTTATTTTACCTTTACATTACTCGAAATGTTCCCCCATAATACTTTTACAGCTACAATTTTTTATTAAAATTCGATAGGCCTACAGGAATTTTTTCAACAGTTTGGTTTTGCTATAATTAAATGATTCTTAACTAAGTGAATACCTAAGGGCATATAGTTATAGTTTAATCAGTGAATTCAAGATGACTACAACAAGCAACTTTTGTTTGGTTTTGTTTATAATTTGGAACAACATTTGCAACACATTACCCCCCCCCCACCAATGTAATATACCCAGTACACATTTTATTGACTTGCACCTTAATTTGGCACAATATCTTACAATTCGTGATTGTTCAAAGCACACAATATAAATAGGTTACAGTAGTAAAAAAAGTTTGTAATTAACTACTACTAATTATGATTTTGAATAATGGTTTTTATTCTATGGACCCATTTTCACTCGTTCCTCTCTTTAACTCAATTTAAGCTCCTATTCAATGACTTTCAAGAGCACTTGTATATTCATTTTAAATTCGAAACTGCATTTACATAAGATTAATATTATATCTGAGATTATTTAATCTTTTTCTAGTGACATCCAAAGGTCAGTTGTGTGCACAGATATTCTTGTTACAACCTATAAACATTAAAATTACACCAATTAAAATAAATAAAACCTATACCACATAACTTTTTCAACACCTTTTTCATATTTCGATTCCACAGCAACCGTCCTCGGTGGTTATTAACACAATAAATTATATTTATGACAAGATTTTCATCAAATATATACACTTGTCACTACTTTGTCACACCTTCTTTACATTGTCTGACCAATGGTGTAATAATTTCCTCCTCTGCAGCAAGGTCCTGCTTCTTAAATTCTCTGTTAGAGAGTTACTATAACACATTTTCTAATTTTACCAAAATACAAATATATATATTTTTTTTTTAAGATTAGAACCATCTCCTAATTAACCAATGTAATTGACAGTTCCAGATAGGCTCTTTATCAGTAATTATAATGATATTGTCATATATTAATACACAAACTTCTAACACTTTAACAGCCTTTTTTCCAACATTGTTCACTAATTTAAGATCATTTGTTTTAGCCTGTTTAGTGTGTAAGATGTGTTCAGCAATACTTGATTTTTCAGGTTTAAAATTTTATATGGCTAATATGCTCTTTGAGTCTTTTGAAAGTTTTTTTTGTTTGGTCAATGAAAACTTTACGAGAATTAATTTTTTTTTATTACTCCCTGATTTATCTAACTTATTTATTTTGTCTTTTGGGTCACCTGGTAAATATTTCAGTCTTTATACTTTGAATATTTACTTTTTTTTTTAAAACTTTTAAACCTTTTGTCATATCCATATCAAATGGTAGCCTAATGTATTTATTTTTAATATTTTCTCTTATTAAAGTGGTGAAATCTTTTTTGAATTTTGTTTTCTTCATATATTCCTTATTCTGGGATTATATCCATTAAATTTATCTATTTCTTTAATTCTGTCAAAATTCAAATTATTTTTATTCAAAGGAATTATAATTATTCTATTGACCATATACAGTACTTGAATGCTGCTAATTTGAGATTTACAATGATAGAATTTACTGGAATTTACCCAGCATTATTTGTATTTTTTTTATATACACTATATCTAATTCAGTAGGCTATTATTATTATTGTTTCTAATACTTGAAACTAAACATTTATTATCTTTTATTTCATAGGTAAATTTTATGTTGATAGTTGATATATTGATAATAAATTAAGAAATGTTCTATATGCTCTTTAATATTGAGAATATCTTCTACATCAATTTCTTAGTTTAGGAAAATACAACTGTTTATTTCTTTATTTCCTCTCAACATTTTTCATATGAAGTTTGGCAATTGAAGGTGATTAGCTGTGTCATCATTTGGTTCCTAAAATGCATTGAAATAAATCTGTTGTGCAACACTTTGTTAAAAATCATTATTCTTGACTTTATTTTCAATTCTTTAATGTTATCAATTTTTATCAGTTTCATTTTAAAATGTTATACCACTCAATAACTTCCATTCACTTATCAGTAGGCATACCTCTTTCCTAATATCAACATTTAAACCTTTACCTAATATTTCCTTTTCCCACTGGGTAAATTTTTATTATTGTTTCTTTTTCAAGCAAAGCTTGGTTATTAGATCTGTCTGATATATTTCTCATCAATCTGGTTAATTTTCTTGGAAATTTTAACTTCGCTCAAATATTTGTTCACCACATAAACGTGTCCCAATTCTCTTTAGTATCGCTTGCCAACTTTTAATTGTAAATTCCAATTATACTGTACTTAATTTACTGTGCAGGTATTTTATTTCTAAACCTAACCATTTCATCTTTGAAAACTAAAACTTTATTTGCTCTAGAACTTTAATTTATTAAGAGTTATGTTCTTTTTACACACCTCAAGTTATTTTATATTCGTTTAAAATAATTTATTCTAATTTTTAGAAATTAGTATGGTAAGGTAGAAAGGTAAGGTAAGCATACATTTGTTCAAATAAAGGGGTTGTAGCTGGTGATGAAATTGTGACAAAATTGATAACCTATATTTTATCCCTAATTAGGGCACTCGTATCCATCAAATCAATTGAAGCTATTGTATTTCATAAGGGTTTACAATTTGGTCATGTAAAACTCTAGGTGAGAATGTCCAATATGGCATAAAAATCATGAAGGTAATTGAGAATATTCAAATTATGATACTTTCACTTTTGCCTAACTGGGATTGGGGTTTTTATTAGTTATTTTAGATGGGAAATTGGTAGATAATCAGAGTACATTTATGCATCACAATGAGACGAAACTACCTGTTTTAAAGTTTAAATTAAAACAAGTTTTCCACAAAGTAAAAAAAAATTGCACAACTTCCCCCCCCCCTCCTCCCACGTAAGCAGAAAGAGGTGGCCCATGACAGCTAAGGTCTTGTGTCGAATTAAACAACCTAAATAATACACAATATCAAGAGCTCAGTGGTACAATATATTACAATGAAAATATTGGAAAGAACCCCAATACCACAAAAAATAAATAAAACAAGTTACTTCAAGATTAAACCCTTACGTACATTTCGATGACCATGTCATCATGAGAGGGTCTTATTACAATCTAGCAAACGAGAAGTTACAAACTAGAATGATGATTCTAGTTTGTAACTTCTTGTTTGCTAGATTGTAATTTTGTAATAAGACCCTCTGATGATGTTATGGTCATCGAAATGTACGTAAGGGTTTAATCTTAAGTAACTTGTTTTATTTGTTATTTTTTGTGGTATTGGGGTTCTTTCCATATTTTCATTGTAACCTAAATAATGGAGCTGTAATTGGAGATAATATTTTTGACAAATGTGCTAAACGTTATTTTGACATTTAATAACATTATCCTATAGTATTCTCGAGAGTGTCGAGGGGCATTAATTTACCTATTATTACAAATAAACCTATTGTATTAGCCAAAGGCGAGTATGTAAATACATTGCTTCAAGTTGATAGCCTAGTTATCTATAATATTTTTGCTGTAGTTATAATTAGGATTTTTCCAGGTAATTGGCATAAAACATATAAACAAGGAAGTGATTACATTTTGTATGAGTTTACACCAGCTACAACGGTAGCAAAATTTGGTTTATCAAACCTAACCTGATCCAGCAAAGTATATTTACAAAACCTTTTGAAGTCATTTGTAGACACGATCTGTATTGCTCATGTGCAATATGTAAGTTGTAAGCGGGCAATGTTGAAAAAGGCCAATGTCGGGCGTGCCGATTTGTAGTATGATTATATTCATATCGACACAATGATGACTTGGTTGTGTAAAAACCACCCCACTCTTACCCAGTATATATAAATATATATATATATATTTTTTTATGCTTCTCCTGATCTGGCAGGTATAATTTGACCAGTATCGCTGCGTCTGGAATGTAGACAATAGCCTATATTAGATCTATGTTTTCTGAGCGGGTAATACTGCAATCTTGTTTGTGTGACACTAAATTTAGTCTTTTTTTCGGAGTTGTGAATACAGTAAGCAATAAAGAAACCCAGTTTATAATTTAAATACAGTAAAGATGTTCTCATTATTTTCATAAAAGAATTGCACAAGTTACTGTCAAGAAATAGGCTATTCATTTAGAAAATGTGAACTTTAAAAAAAATAAATTTGGGCAATTCTGAAGATGACACATTTGTAAGTCTACAAATTCGTGTTAATTGCCTAGTCGAGTTGATTGCTAATAAATAAAAATATGTGAATGTTGCTGTGCTTCAATTTATTATTGTTTAGGTAACCAAATTCGTGAACGAACTGGCGATAAAATTTGTACTTTCAAATATTTGAAAAAAAAATTTGCAGACGCTATATTATTATACGGTATTTTATTCATTTGCTCTTTCCTATTAGCAATTTCCATCCATGCCCTCCCTTTTATCTATGTAAAAATATACATAGCTTTTATTTCGGAATTTCTTTAGTATAAATATGTAAATACTATTTACACACACGTCGCTGCGCACGTTGCTGCGCCTGAGGTCATAATATTCTAATAAGAAAAGCAAACATATTTCTTTTACTGCAACGCTAGAAGATAGACAATGTTTTTCTTCAATACATTATGCTTATAAACATACAAATTTTAGGTGTCGCAACATGTAATAGTAAGAAATTGAAGTTCGAATGTTCAAAATTTAATCCAGCAATGGTCGACGATTGGGCTTGTGCCTTTTTTATGGTTATTGCGAATGCAAGACGCAAAGGATATTATAGTCGTTTGAAATCAATGGGTAGATCTGATGAAATTATCGGTATTCATAAAATTAAAACCATCTCTCCTTTGAACTTGTCCCCTATGATTTCTGCCCGGTTCAAGTTGATTTCAGTTTTTTTGTGGATAGTCTGGCACAACTTTGGTGGATTCAAATTTCGCAAGAGTATTATCGTCGACCTTGCTTTTAATATTAATATGAGTGATAGCAATAGGCCTAATTTTACATAGAATCTACCTATTTTAAACAATATAAAATATTTATATTGTATTTTTATTTTTGCATTATGTTTATAATTATTTTAATTAATTAAGTAACCCTAATGTAGATATACATTTTAACATTAGACTTATGGAAGGCTGTACACTGAACCATCTTAAGCCTCTGGGGCGGAGCCATGTGGATGGATATACACCAAATTTCACAGATGGAGGGAAAATGTTAAACAAACCATCCAAATTTACAGTTCAGTGGTTTAGGCGTCTATTACATACAGACACACACACAAACATTCATTTTTATATATACATATTAAAAAATAATTAAGTACGGTATTGGTATAGATAAATGTTTTAGTTGTTCCAATTGCTTTTTGATTTTAATAAATCA